>OX578136.1:101160792-101430792 GCA_951213105.1 Amaurobius ferox
AAACATCTCTAAAATGTGATACATTCCTCGGTAATAATTTTAGAATTATCATAATACTACGATAATTTATTATATTTGAAAACTTCATCGAAAACAACTGAAATGCATTCAAATGACGTCATAAAAAAATAACACGCCTGGCTCTCTCTATAAAAGCAACATTTCATTCATAAATAATTCCCCCATTCATGTCATTCATCACAATACTATAATAACTTATTTTATTTAAAAATTAAGACCATTGAGCTACAAGTAAGGAAACTCAATGCGTAACTTCATCGAAAAATATCGTCCTTCTCTTTCTAAAATCAATGAATATTTCTTTCATATCAGCTAAGCAGACTCCATGGACTAAATGATTTAGTGTTAAAGAATTACAGCGATTCTAATACAACACATTCTACATATTTTGCTGTTTACATTTTACATAGATGAAAAATAGGCTTAATAGTAGAAATAATCAAATTTGGAAGAGCATTTAAACTAAAATATATTGTCATTGCGTTGTTTCAGTATGTAGATGCACAGAATTTAGGCAAAAATAAAGTAGTTTTAGGACGGATACAACACTCAATATGAATTAAAAAGAACTTTAAAAATCACGATTTTGAAAGAAGATGGATGCCATATATCATTTTGAACTGGGTCATGTGATCATTTCATGTCATGGACACGTGATCGCTTCATATAAGAGGTGTTATTATTATTTTAATTTTTATTTTAAAAACAACTGAATGTATTTCGCTGAATTTTTTTTATATATTTTATGGAACAATTTGAATATTGCCTAAAATTTTCGAAGCAATTTGGGAATTTTAAATCCGCTTAAGAAATGCTTGAAAAATTAGGTCCCATAGGGCTCAATGTATTCCATTTTTTTAACCCGGGTTCAATCCAAAACTAATTGGGTGATATTATTCATTTATATTCCCATAGGTCCTATAGACCGTCTGAACAACATACTAAAATTTCATTTTGATTAAGTCATTTTTATGTCAGTTATCGTGCTAACGGACAGACAGACAGACAGACAGACAGACAGACAAACATACAGACAGAAACAGACAGACAGACAGACAGACAGAATGAACAAAGTCATAAACACATTTCAACTTTGTTGTAAAGTGTTAAAAAGTGAGAAGCTGCAACTCGAAAAACCTAACTTTCTAACAAACCCACAAAATAAAAGTATAAAACAGCAAATCTTCAATCAAATGGAAAAGAATACGAATTTCGAGTTATCAAGTTAAAGAAAATTAACAAATTTCAATGGTATGGAAACGATAATACAAAAATATAAAAAATCCAAGCATTATTGCTATATGTCATAAGGTAAAATTGTCGGCATCCGCAATTGGAATTGCAAAATGGCTAGGTTGGCATTTGTAATTGGGTGGAAACATGTAATACAAATATTGTGTTACACTATACAAGGGCTAGGCCTTAAAATATATATATATATATATATATATATATATATATATATATATATATATATATATATATATATATATATAAATAAAAAGTTGAGAACTGCTGTTTATATAACACTTCACTCAAGAAGTCTCCGGTCTGACGCATATACGGCAACACTGCTGACAGATCCATATAATTTCTGGATAGTACCAACCTTCAAACGACACGTGTCAAAATTTCATGACATTCTGACAATTAGTTTATAGATTACAGTGGTTTTAGTGAACCCAGTTTTGTAATTTCAAAACAATGGATAAAAAAAGAATTTCGTGTGTTGATTAAACATTGTTTTTTGATGGGAAAAATACTGTTGAAGTCAAACAGTGGCTTGATAAGCATTATGAAGACTCTGCACCAGAGAAATCAACTATTATTGACTTGTATGCTGAATGTAAACGCGGTCATACAAACACCGATGATGCTGAACGCTCTGGACGCCCAAAATTGGCAGTTGTTCCGAAAAACATGAAAAAAGTCCACAAAATAGTTTTGAAAGACCGTAAAGTGAAGTTGCGTGAGGTAGCTGACACCTTAAAGATATCAGAAGGTAGTGTGTTTACAATTTCACACGAAAATTTGAGCATGTGTAAGTTGCTTTCGAAATGGGTGCCTCGTTTGCTCACACCGGACCAAAAACAATAACGAGTCGAAGATTCAGAGCGCTGTTTGGAGATGTTCAAGCGAGGTAAGAAGGATTTCTTGCATCGGTATGTCACAATGGATTAAAAATGGATCCATTACTGCACACCTGAATCAAAAAGATCTCCAACTGAGTGGACAGCAGCCGGCGAAAGTCGTCCAAAGTGACCCAAAACCCAAAAGTCAGCTGGCAAGGTTATGGCATCCGTATTTTGGGACGCGCATGGTATTTTGTTCATCGACTATCTTGAGAAAGGTAAAACTATCAATAGCGAATATTATATGGCATTATTGGATCGATTGAGTGTAGAAATCAAGAAAAAATGGCTTCACATGCAAAAGAAAAAAGTGCTTTTCCACCAAGACAATGCTCCGTGTCACAAGTCGATGAAAACGATGGTTAAATTATATGAATTCCTTCCTCACACACCGTACTCTCCAGATCTGGCCCCCAGCGACTACTGGCTTTTTGCAGACATCGAAAAGATGCTGCAGGGAAAGAAATTTGTCTTAAATGAAGAAGTGATTGCCGGAACTCAGGCCTATTTTGAGAGCAAAGACAAATCGTTCTACAAAACAGGCATCGAAAAGTTAGAGGAGCGTGGGAATGAATGTATCACTCTTGAAAGAGAGTATGTTGATGAATAAAGTCGAATTTCTAAAAAAAAAAAGTGTTTTTCTTAGTTAGACCGGAGACTTATTGAGTGGGCCTTGTATATATATAACAGCAGTTCTCAACTTTTTATTTTTTACAATTGGCAACATTGATCTCTTTATTCAAGGCTACAATGGATCAGATATATGCAGTGCTTTTCGGGTATTCTTGTTTCCTATTATTTTTCAATCTTTATGCATGTAGTCCAAGTTAACAGTGTTTATAGATGTAATCTATCACTGATATCAGAAACATACATTTTGTGTTCATTTTGATAAAAAGACTTGGACTTGACTAAGAGTTTTATCGAAATGAACAATTCATTTGTTTAGGCCTAGGGTTTGTCCACGTGTAAAGCTGTAATGCTTGGATTTTATTTGATTTTCTATTATCGATTCATTTCCATTGATGTTTGTTGTTGTTCTTCAGCTTGATGACTAGAAGTTTATATTTTATTTTCAACTTGATTGATGATTCTCTGTTTGATACTTTTTTATTAATAGGCATTTTTTAATGTTGGGGTTTTTTGAGTTGCAGCTATATATATATATATATATATATATATATCCTACGATTTAAAAATATTTCCTCCATATTGACGAAGCCATACACAGTAATGATACTTTTTAAAAATGCTTAAAGTTATTCATAACGTTCAATTTGGCGAATGCATTTTTCCATTGTTCGATATGCAGATATATTTTAACCACTATAAATGACAATGTCTATGACATTCATAAAATCCATTAAATCCATTCAGTTCCTTCTAAAGTATTGCTTCAAATTTTCAACAAACTTTCAAGCATCCGTTATTTTGAAACTTTAGAATCATTTTCCTCGAAAACGCTTTTCATTCAAACACTATAACAAATACATTACTGCTTCCAAGAACGTTGAAATAAATTTACTTTGAAATGCTTGCAGAAACTTAGTCGTTTCTTTTTCAAGCTGCAATATAAAGTTGTTAAGTAAGTTATACGTTTCATGTTTTAAAATTTCTCAATTACATTTAAAGATAAGTATTTTTCTTTGAAAGAAGCCTTGTTGATGAGTTTCAAAAGTTTATCCATTTGATATCGTGAATATTTTAGCATTTACTTTGAAGAGGAAGATGCTATTCCCGGAATTTCTATCCCTCATTTAAAATTTTTTCTAACATGGCGAATTTTCTTTAAACAACCACTTTATAAAAAATTTGATCCGTTTAAAAAATTTAACGCTCCTTTGTGATATAATCCCGAATTATTAAAAACTTTAGTTTGTTTAAGTTTGGAAACTTGCTTCTTAGTTACGATAAAACATATTTATGATATACTACAGTTGGTTAAATTAAATTTAAATATGATAAGATCAGTTATGTATTTAAAACGAATTACTGTAAATGTGGTATTTCAGTTATTTTAATTTCTTTAAATGAGGAATTAACAAATTGTATGTAATAAACTGTTTGTAACAAATTATGTATTAGCAAATTATATATTACAAACTGTATGTAATAAATTCCATGTATTAACAAACTGTATGTAATAAACTATATGCATTAACAAACTGTATGTATTAACAAACTGCATGCGACAAACTATATGTTTTAATAAACTGCATGTAACAAACTATATGCATTAACAAACTGTATGTAACAAACTATATTCATTAACAAACTGTATGTAACAAGCTGTATTTAATAACAAATTTTATTATAGATGTATATTGTATTTTCTGACAGATACAGTTCAAATTGTGTCTATCAGACTTTCATTTTTTTTTTAGAATTCTTTAGCTCAGAGAATGCATTGCTGCTTGCAATTTGCCATTTTTTCAACTTAACAGGATATACTTGACTGCTTATGTGTTCACTTGTCCTACTCTGTCCCATCACCATGGCTGGGAAGAAAACTGAATACGTTTTGATTAAAAATGGTGTTTTTTGTACTTCACCTGATTTACATCTTTAAACCACACAAAATAATGCTATATTTTTGCGACAGAAAAATTTATAGAAAAGAGCAATCGAAGTTTCGAATTTCTAGTTTCTCGGTGAAATATTGATCTATTGAAACAGTTTTTACTTTAAAATGCATACATTGATCACTCAAAAATAAGGATTGCAATCTGTCAAACTTACTTTGTAAATAAAAAAATTGAAAAAGTGAGTTATGGAAAAATCAGTGTTACCACGTACTGGTATTTTTACGAAATATAATATTCACTAAACAGACAACTTACAGACTGAGTGAGTGAGGAGGTAATGTATCATCATTATTGAGCACTTAATAATCAAACAACTCAAAATCACTTCGCTTAATTATCGAGCACTTTCATTGTAATCGGAATTTTGGTTTTGATTTTATTTGATCCGTCTCAGCTTCCAAGTTAAAGAAAAAATGTAGTAATTTGAAAATTCGAATTAGGGATGATAATAAAAAGGAATAATTAAAAAAATCAAAACCATTTTTTAATATGATCAAGCACTCCGCTTCGATCCAGAATTTCAATGTTGATCTCATTTGATTAGCTTTATCTTCCAAAAATTTCTTAATAAAATGGAAAAATTTTAAAATTCGAATTAAAAATGACGATACAAAGGGATCTTCAAACATTACAACACTTTTCCTCTCAAAGGCAATAAATACACAGATTGATATCCTTTTGCTAACAACAATTAAAACTGATTATTAACAACTTTATGTCGTCACAAAGTGTGTAGGTTTAACACTGGTGAATCTTGGTCTAGAATATAGATCATGCAGAAATGCATATTATCTCCTCCTCTCCCTCTTCCGTGTTGGCAAACGGATTGCAATACTCAAGGGATTTAATGGCAATAATAGTAATAATAATAAACAACGTTATCAATGTTGTGTTATTCATTGTAACAAGGGCAAATATTTTGTCGCGAAAAAATATAATGGAATTCGTCGAGTATTCGTCGAAAATTCCAAAAAACTGTCCATATTCCGCGAAATGTTGAATTTGATTCCAACATGTGAAAAAACTTCAAATTCTAAACTTTCTCAGCGGAACAATTAAAATTGTAAAAATGTTAAATTATAAAACCGCTAAGTATTCTCAGATTTAGAAAACAGTAAATAAGATCAGCGAAATAATTTGCGCACATTTTTCTATCTTGTTGTTATAGGTGCAAATCATATTGTGCAACTTGAAAGTTAAAGTGTATTTTTCATCTTTATGTACACTCTTGAAGTCTGGTAAAGGTAGAGTGGGACTCCCGTTCTTTATTATTTTTATCTTGTTTGGTAAATTTCTGCTTGAAAAGGATATTTCTAATCATTATTGAATAATACATTCATCGATCTGGTAAAAACTCATTTTCCAGTTGAAGAGTTTTAAAATCAGGAAAAAAAATTAAGCTACCTTATAATAGCCAAAACGATAGTATTACAATGAATATTGCAACGCTGTAAATAGTATTTACTCAAGACCGGCCTGGAAAATTCTGCTCGGAGATTTAGTAGTGCGAAAATTTGGATGCATGACCTGTCACCTTGCCAAGGGCTGGACTGCGAATTTCCTCCTTCATTGAGCCACCTGCTTAGAAGCACTCATTATTCCGAGGTTTGGCGGAAACTCCGTCGCCTCCCTAAGATCTCTCGATAGATCACTACGTTCTCCGTTTCGTTAAAAGGGTTGAAAACCATGAATGAAGGTGCTGATAACCTATTTCTCTAGGCTGTAAATGCATATATCTAATTCAAATTTTCCAAACAAAGTGTTACAATTTTTTGATATAATTTTTCAAACAAAGTTTACAATTTTCAGAATATTTTATTTTAATTCTTCTTCTTCTAATGGTCTGGTGATTAGTAACACAGCAGAATTCTCTACTGTTGTAACATTTAATAAACACTAGCCGTTGAGAACGCGTAAAGCGCGGGTGAAATAGTTAATATCCATATTATAATCACAAAAACAGCTTATATGGGGCGTTCTTCAAAATTGCAAGGGGAAACTCCCATTGAAGATTACACCATCCACGGACCGATTTTACGTTTATTATGCGCCACTTAGCATGGAATAGCTGCTATATACAATAGCAGCAGAAAACTTACTATAAGCCACAATACTTGCTTACAATGCTTATATATATAGTCTAGATACCTATATTTTAATATATTAAACTTCCAAACACAATACAGAGTTGCATTCTAAATATTAATTTCTGAAATATAATTTTTTGAACTTTAAAAATAATTGAGCTAAACAGAATAGAAGTAATAGTAGAACGATATCGATTTGATAACTAGAATGAGGTATATTAAAAGTGCCTCATTTTCTATGTTGACTGTATCATAATCGTAGCCAAAATTTAGACCGCAGGAGGTCATGACCAAATGGGTTTACTAATGCTGAGTTTCGATTTTCAAGATGGAACATGCGAGGAACTAATATAAAAATTTCGTCAATGGGAAGGGGACATCCATCTTGACGGGTGATCATATCTTCCAGTTATTTAATACACTCCTGTTGTAAGACTATAAGCAGGATTTACATGACTGTGCACACTATCTCTTAATAGAATTATCTAAGAGGTATATCAAAAAATGCATTCAATTTCGGTTAACATTGTAAATAACTCCTGCTTGAATTAGAAATTAAATTGCTGATTTCCTGCCGGTCTGACGCATGGACATGCAGAGATGGGATCACACCCTAACCAGCTACTCCATCTGTCTCATTGGTAAAAAAATTACATTAGTTCCCACAGAATCTTTATTGAAAACCGAAATCCAACACTGTAAACACTGAAATTCGGTTAAAATCTCCTTTACTCGAGATCCCGGTTACGCTTAAAGCCAGATCTTGCTATTTAACTATTTAAGGCAAAATGCATATTTAAACTTAAACTCTATTTAAGTCAAAATACATATTTAAATTTAGACATTCCGAAATCCATACGTGCTAAAGTCTTGGCACTGTACTACAATTGACTTTAAAATTTAAGATTGTATTCTCTTTCAAAGAATTATTTGCACCAATTGGTGATTCAAGCGAATGTTTGGAGGTCTAAAGGAATGGATGTTCCACCCTAACTTTTTCTACTTTGCAAATTTTTAGGAGGAACTTATTCTGCGAAAATCTTTGTGCTAACCACGTGACTTCAACGAGCAGATTTTTTGTAAGTAACGTCAGTAACTATAGACAATCGTTTTTTTTAGCATCATTCAATGTTTAGGTTATCATATATTTGGCATATAGTAGTGGATCTTTTAATTGGGAGGAATTTAGAATGCGCGAGAAATTATAGTCGCTAATCCATTTGTGAGGGGGGCCTATATAAATATATATATATAAAACCTATGTACATCTTTTCTGTATATCGCTCCGATTTCTGCAAACATGGTGTGTATTGTCAGCCGTTGTTTTAGAATGAATGTACTACACAAATATACAAGACGAGGCTTTAAATGGGATATTGTTTGTATTTTGGCCTCGAATATTACCTGATTTCTGATGTATTATAAAATCTCTCAAAAATAATATATAGATAAATAAATTATGAATTATTTTAATCGGGAAATATTTCAAACTCTTTCACAACGCAATTTCCAACTACAATAGTAAGCTATGATATTAGTAATTACCTTGTTCACAGTTTTGTGTTCTATATAATTTAACGGTGCCAAAGTTCCTTGTGAAAACCAGCAACTCTATTAACGCAGATTGCACAAAATCGAACATATTCATAACCCAATGCCTCAAAGGCATATCTCGTAATTATCACATTTACTATTACTAAAGCACCTGTACCATAACTTTAAGCAACAATCGAATAAACCGTGCATCGTATTTTGTGGAGTTGAGTAATCACTTGCACTCGCAAAGGTTGCAGTCAACAAACCCAATATTTAAATGAGAGGTTTAATACTAGCATTCATTAGAAATTCATTTGATCGAGGAGGAAAACATTTCGTCCTCATTCCGATGTAAAAGCATTAAAATTAAATGATTTACATTTATAATACAGATGAAAGCCACCGTTAAATATTAATTGCACCCCCAGCTAAGTTCGAGCGATTTGTTATGTGGAAAGTGCAAATTAAACGGTAACCGTTACTGTGGATGCATCAGAGTAGTGACGTGTTCTGTTGTTTAACTGTTAGTAAAGCCATCAAACATGGAAATGAGTTAATTCAGTAGAGAAAGTCCAATATTAACCTTAGTATTTTACGAAGAAAATACAGGGTGAACATAGTATAGAATGCATTTCTATTCAAAGTCTTCTGCAGAGGTATTGAATACTGAAAATTAACTGAAGTTGGTAGGAATATTTGTTTGTAAGAATATATTTTACCTTTTCAAATTTGAAATGGACACAGTGTCTATTCTTAATAAAAGAGAGTTTACATTATTCACTGAAAATAATGAATCTGTAATATGAACGTTTCTTTTAAATGCCAAGAGTGGCGACACGTCACGGTTTCAAATACAAATTACCAACAAATGACAAATCTCACAGATCCAATAGTCATTTTATTTTAAAATCATCCTACAGACGTAAAAATAACAGCCAAAGCCCTTTCGGACGTTTTACATGTCCATACATGGATGGACATGGATGGACAATTCGGATATTTTACATGTCCATGGATGGACATGTAAAATGTCCGAAAGCGCTTTGGCTATTATTTTTACGTCTGTAGGATGATTTTAAAATAAAATGACTATTGGATCTGTGAGATTTGTCATTTGTTGGTAATTTGTATTTCTTTTAAAATTACCATAATTACGAAGATGGAAGAACTCACACTGTCATTTAGTCGAAACCAGATATATTTTGATTCTTATGAGCTAAATTGAATCCTTGAGTGAATGAAGGAACAGTAGAGCATCAAAATTCCTAATTATTATTTAAAATTAAACTTAATATGCAGAGAATCAAGCGAGGTGATTAACAAGGCAACGCAGCCAAGTTAGAGTGGAACTATCTGATAAGGTATATTAAGTAGATTCACAGCGTCAAACAAAAATATACTGCTGCTGTCTTTTATATAAACATTTTATGTTTTCCGTTTTAAATTCTAATTAGAATCAGCCGTTTTGCAGATTTGCTTTTTTTCGAATTTTTAATCTCTAAAGCATATTACTTCTGTTTACTTTATATAACTTTCTTTTTACAAGTTTAAAATGTTTTAAATAATTAATTGAAGATGTAAATTTATTTGCCTGGTTTAAAATAAATTAAATAATAATTTACACTTTAAAACTTTCACTTTTAACTTTTTCTCTGTTAGTTCCTATCGCCTTGTGAAATCTAAAGTCTGTCTTGTGAGATTCAGGTCATTTCAATATCGCTAGATTATGCTAAGAGTGAAATGTCACTTGTTCAACAAATTAGAACCAGTTTTCATATCTATATCAACTTTCATTATATACATAAGAAAATTTCATTTCATTCAGAATCATTATATACATCGAAAATCCATATCAATTAATCTGGTACGATATCGCCAACATAACGACTTTTGGATATTTTTGAATCGTTGAGGATAATTCATTAATTCTGAAAATTAAAATTATGCTTATTAAAGAGGACATAACATCTAAATTATTTTTACTTAACGTCTATAAAACTTATCGACCTCCCATCACAAAAAAAAAAAATGGAAATCGGTTCGATCAATGAAATTTATGTTAATACTGGAAATGCAAAATGCAATTAATTGATATTTAATTAATAAATCAAAATTCTAAGCCCGTATTGCATATATACGGGCTCATATTAATATGTAGGTGAAATTTCAGAAATGTACGTTTTGCTGTCTATACTAAATGCAATGAAAAATAACGTAGGATTTTTTTAGTAAACAGAGATTACGAGAGAATAAGAAAAATACGTAGATATATACGGATCAAATTTTCCTATTAAGTGGCGAAAACAACAATTTAATACTTTCAGCATCTATAATACAATTCTTAACAATATGTATAAAAGGTGGATATATAAATTTTCTTACATGGATTGAACGATTTTTTGTAGATATATTTTGAAATAAAATTTTATAACGTTCTATGTGTGAGACCAGGAACATATTTGAGACAATATTTATCGGAGACAATTTTATATTGAATATTTATGACTGTCTGTTATATCAAACAATGCATCAGACTTAAGGACGCCAGTTTTATTGCACCCTGACCCGAAAGGTCAGATAGGCCATAAACATAGGGGGATAAAGTGAAGACACGAAATGGGTAAAGATGTTAACCAATTATTCAAGGTGTTTGATCGCATTGCCCTAAGGTCGACCAATCAGAGCTAAAGATTCGTTACAGACCTCAGGCAAAAGAGGCGGTAACCAAAAAGTTCCAAAGAATATGCACGACTTCTACGAAAGAATTTAATTTAGATTCATATCCACAGAGATGCTGTAGAGAAGTATTCCGCTACATATATAGCTACAGAGATTGGAGGAGAAATTCAGAAGAATACCATGAGGAATATCCGTAAGAATGAGTTAAAGAATGAATCGAGATGCTAAGAGCATTCCACAGAAATGTCCTAACATAACTTTAACGCCCGATTCCTTATGATGCGAACGAAATGTCCTGATATATAGAACTTCAACGGCAGATTAGTGCCAGTACAAAATACTCTGTTGTAAGAGTTGTGATCAATGGCCAAAGACGAAGTTGGAGGTATGTACTTACCAAATATTGTAACAGGTCTTAGAGTATTCGATAATATAATTTATCTGGTCTCACATTTCCAAGCTTCTCAGCGAATTATATTATAATTGTTGTAATTAATTTAATAGTTAACCAAATCTCCTTAATACATGATTTTATTTTAAAGTTAAAATGGTGCAGTTAATTGCAATATTATGTTAATAAATATTCTATTCCAGGAACTCGCTCTAGAGATAAATGTGGTAGGTTTCTATAGCGGCACAACGCAATGGGTTTCACGATTTATGATATTCGGCCATACTTAAGCGAATTTAATTTAATAATATATGCTTCTTTTTAAGTGTTGTGCACCACAATATGTTGAGCCCATTATATGAAAAGAGGGCATAAAATTGAAGTACTATATAATAAGTCTTCTTGCTTCCGCGTTGGGTATTGGCTATTGCGTGATGTATCATGAAAAGCGCAAAAATGGTCCATGAATTCTGTTGCCCGCATGGGAGTGAAACATTAGCTTTAAGGTCTTCTTAGGTAAGTTCTGCGAGTATTTATTGATTTGAAAGTATTGATATTATTTGGATCTTTAAGTTTGTTGCAATCAAAACAACTTAAAAAGAAATTCAAATAATCCTAAATGAAATACTCCGAGTCATCAGAAAGCATCTCACTTTCTCATAAAATGACGTTATTCATTAAGACTTCATAATGATTAACATTAAAGACGAAATCACAAAACTTGCCAAAATATTTATTCCAAAAATTAAATAAAATCCCGAATGGAGAGATCTTCAACCTCCCGCAGTATGACCTCCATCATTGGACGTTTATAAGAAGGCCCAAAGCCTCCCCCATATTAAACACGCTTTAACAAACCACTTCTAAAACTTAATTCAAATAGATCTGTTATATTAAAAGTATAATCTTCAATATAACAGATCTGTTATATTAAAAGTATAATCTTTAATATAACAGATCTGCTATACTAAAAGTATAATCTAGTTATCATATTTTTAATGAAAATATAATATAATAACTAGTTAATATGTGTCAACTTCAATATAAATAAATCCTCACCCGCGGGAGAGAAAGAAACATTCCTAGTACCAAATTTCCCCCTTCACTCTTAACAAATTAGAGTTCGGATTGAAACGCCACTCTCTTCATCCAATCAAATCAACCCCCTTCTCGGAGCACTTAAGTTAATTTCAAAGATGGAGTTAATAGACTACCATCCTGGAGATAAGTCTCTTCGGTTAGGCGTTCCTTAAACCCATACCACCTCTGACTTTGCGAGTACTGCGGCGCAAAAAGTTATGTAAAATAGTTCCACTCATCCCTAAGCCTGCATCGCTTTACTTTTAAAATTGTTCTAGCATTCTGCAAGTACTATAGACAGAAACACCTAGAAAGCATATAGATCTTCCCAAGATGTGAGGTTTTAAAGACCTTTCCTACTTCTACAACCATACATAAAAGAAGTCAAGAGTTTTTGCTTATAATTTCTTTTATATTTCATTTAGTTTGACTATACATTCGTTAAATCCGGATACATTGATTTAAAAGCAGCAAATCAGTTTATAATTGGAATTGTACGAATGAAAAATTTGCAATTTCATTAAATTTGGAATTTTGTTAAATGGGAGGCTCTTTATAAACAGGTTATACTGTATATCCTTAGTATTATTAGAATAGGAATCATACCAAATTCGAGATTTAATAACATCATTTGCTATCAAAGACAATCATATGTGTATTTATGGAAATGTATAGTTTATGAGCAGTGGTATATTGCATAAAAATAGTACCGGAACGCTCTATGATTAATTACAAATAGTTACCTACGCTTTTCTTATTTGCAAAAAGAATGTCAGAGATTACGTGTTTGTTCAGCATGTTTTTATAACTATTAAATATAAATTATGTTACAAGTATAAAAACAAAGACAAAATATAAAATGATACAGAAAAGTGAAAAACCAAGACAAAAACTCCAAAATAATATAAAATACTGTTTAGAAGATATATATACATTCCCATTAAGTATCCTTGAGTGCTGCCCGTTTGGTTTGTTGGTCAACAACAGAACGGTGTCAACTCAATCAATTTCAAACATGAAAATTGGGATTTCATAATTCTAATGTCGGGCCTTGCGGTTTGATAAATATAGCAAACTTATTACATGTTGGACAATAATACGGGTTCGTTTTTTTAGTTAATATTAAATGCATACTGGTAAATCCACACTCTCATTCAGGACTGTAAGCTATAATTTTTGAAAAAATGTAGGGCACGCTCCTAAAATTACAAAAGTTAATGAAATTGGTAAATTTGTATTTTTTTATAAATAAATTTGTAAAGAAATATATTAGTTTTGAAGATTACTATTGATATATGCTTGAGTAGTAATTGGCAAAATATATATATTTTCTCTCTCTCCTTTGATTATACCATCATTTTATAATATTGGGTGTATAAGTTTAATGATATTTTATTTTTACATTTAAAATAGATTCTGAATGCGTCCAGTCACTACAAAAAGAGCCGGAACGTTGCTCTGAGTTTTGGCACGAATACAACACTGTTTATGATAAAAAAAAAGGATAGGCTGAACTACGCGTTGAATGCAGGCTGTATTTAAATAACACATATTAACACGTCAGTGGAATGTGTTCATCGTGATAAAAATTTGAAAAGATAAATTCGAAAAATATTTTAAAGAAATACTTTTTAAATAATAACTTGCAATACGTCGCCCAAAAATGTGAAAAGTTTTCCATGTTAATACTAATTATATTTTAAAATAAATGTTTAAAGAAATCTATTATTTTTAAAGATTACTATTAATATATATTTACAAATATTACTATTAATACATATTTAAAAATATTACTATTAATATAGATACAAAAAGACCTGAAAAATAAAGAATATAAATGTATTAGGAAGTGAGTGGAGCCTTCTATTCCAGGTATATATTTATTTTAAAACACGCCATTCAGACTATTTATGCCTAGATTCACCTTAAAACACTGGAACTTGGAGTAATTGCATTCAATTTCATACATATAAACATTTCTCCTAATACCATCTGCTACACGCACGTATTAACACATGCATACGCCCAAAATGCCGATAAACTGCAATTCTCCGTATTCCCCTAAACCTCTACATAACTTGAATACCAGAACGTAACTGTAAAATTTGGCATCAAAACATTCATTCTAAATGCCACCGAGTGATGTGTCGCCAAATGTGACTTCTTCTCTAACACTGGGCGTAAATACTAAAAACTGTTCATCAACACACAATTGGCGCGAGTCGCGGGATGGGGATCCTTTTGAAGTGTCCCACACACTTTCGAAATCTCGCATCACTGGAACGACGGCCGGCATTTTTATGACGCATTATGGAGATTGAATTTTCATTTTCGTTTTTTATTCCCTTTTAGCTGGACATTTCTTCCGTTTTTTCTCGCATTTCGTCGGACGTTTCTTTCGTTTCTCTCCCTCCCCGAAAGGCAAGGCTTTTATCCGGACTTGTGTTCTTTTTTTTCCCACTTGTCTGGGGGATGCCCGCAGCATCTAAATGACCGACTTAGAAAGAAACTTTACAGGGTGTGTTATCAATTGAGACGTATGTTTAAGTTTAAAAGGCGTCGATAAATATTTTCCGGCGGAGCATGTCGGAAGCATTTAATCTGCTGAAACAAAATGGGTGGAAAGATAAATCTTAGTATCTTATCACTTTCTTGCGCTATTAAATAATATCAACAACTCTTTTGAGAGTTTTACGATTTTACCAGATGTATTTATTTTCTTAATGGATTAATGTTTAAGACAGAACTGTTAGAATGGCCATGCTCTAAGTAGAATTCGAAACACGAGTTCCTAAGAACCAGGTGTAATCATGGCTCTTTTAAATCTGCATTGTGAGTCACCACTCTATTTTCTCATACATTCATACTCCATCTATAATGAGCTGGTTTACAACGTTAAATGCAGCGCAAATCAAGATAAAAAAAAATTACGTACGTTTCGAATATCAACTGTATTTCCTTCTTCAGTGTAGAAAGAAAATCCAGTTGATTTTCAAAACATGCGTTTGTAGATTTATTTTGATTTATGCAACTGTTTACGTTGTGACTAGATTATTATTGACTGATGCGCATTAATTACATATTTTATCTAGTCCCCCCTGTATCTCAGGTAATATTAGAAAAAAATATTTTTATTTTCTAAATGTCGTACTTCAATATATTTCATAAAAATTAATTCGTTAAAAGTTTCTTTTCTCACGTTGGCAATAGCTTTTTTTCTATGAAATATATGAATTTGGCCAATTTATTTTAGAAATACTTATTTATACCTGTATAATTTACATCAATGACCTAGATAAATTTTTCCTGTATAGATTATACTACCACCATTATTACAGGAATTATCATGTTTTCTCATAAGAAATTTGACCATAAAACCCCCAAATTTAAAATAATTCCTTTTTTAATCATGTGAACTACCAATGTGAACCTAGTTCAAGTTTTTCACAAGAATTATCTACACATAAAATTTCACAGAAATATGCGAACTTTTTCTTAAGTTATCGTTATTAGACCCCACACACACTAATGTACAAACAAACATATATAGACGAACATCTTTAACATCTTTCCGAAAGTGTTTAAAGAGTGTTTAGTTGATCTTAAAGCGAGATATTACCACCAAATCTCAAATTCAAACATATAGAATTCCATTGTATAAAAATAGGTTTTCTTTTTTGTACAATAATATGAGAAAGTAAAATAAAATGCATGTCTAATTAATTTTGTCCTTTAAATACAGTCGTTTTACGTTTTGAATTTGTGTCATTATTACCCTCGAAATGAAGAACATATTTCTAAAAGAATCATATTACTTTCCTTATATACATAATGTATAAGGAAAGTATTGCGACGGAGGTCGAAAATTCGAATTCGAGTTTTTGACGGGAGAGCACATTTCAAGCATCCCTGATCACGAATCAAACATTTTTGGAGTGATGTCTCTCTCTCTCTCTGTGTGTGTGTGTGTGTGTGTGTGTGTGTGTGTGTGTGTGTGTGTGTGTGTGTGCGCGCGTGTGTGTGTGTGTGTGTGTGTGCGTGTGTGTGTGTGCGTGCGTGTGTGTGTGTCAGTGGGCTGTGGAGACGATAACTGACGAACGAATGAAGCGATTCGAACGAAATTTGGTACAAAAATCACAATCCGTAAACACTGGAAGCTTATTGTTTTTAAACGTAATCGAATGTTCAAAACCCTCCTAAATTTTCGAGTGAAATTTTGAAAACATCGTCAAAAAATCTAAACCGCTAATAAACTGACGCAAATAGACATTTCTTATGTAATTTTTCATTAGAAAACGATTAACATAAAATTTAGAACGCTAACACGAACCGTTCTTGAGATATTTCACATTTTTAAAAAAAAATATCAAAAAGTCATATAAAATAAAAAAATATATATTTCCTATTGAGAAACATGTTCACTTTTCATATGTAATACCATGCGATAAATTGAGTGACATCATTCTTGTGGATCTAGCTCGTTCCATTCATGAGAAAAGATACTTCGAGTAATACTTTTGTATTTGAACGCCAATAGTCCTTTATCTGTTATAAGAATAACTTATTTCTCCGTCAGTGAAGCTTGGCGAGATTTTGGCGACGAATTTGGCGGAATGTCGCCAACTTGGCGACTTTTTGAAATGTTGTCAAATTAACGAAAATCTCGCCAAATGCATTAAAATGACGCTAAATCAATAAAAATGACGACTAATTGTCGAAAATCCAATATCTTGGAGAGAATATAAGTATCTACTATAAGAAAAACCTATTTTTTTTACTGTAAAAGTAGTAAATTCATTGCATTATATAAAGAAAGTCATGTGTTGCCCACATCAGATTTTTTTACAATGTAGGAGAAGATGGTTTCGTTGTTAAGTTTTAATGGCCTAATAGAATGACCTAATAGTTTCAATGACCTAATAGACCTTCATTGAGAGTGGGTTATATTGAAATCTCTAGTTTTGAGAATTGCAAAACATCGTATATCACAACAAATTCTGAGACTTACCATACAATTTATAACAACTACTGAAAATTTCTAGATGTGTGTGTATAAGACAATTAATCAAATATAACTACATGAAAGTATTCAAGTAGTATATAATATTATAGTAGATTTTAAATCTAATCTTACAGAGCCAGAGGTTAGTAAATGGGCCGCAATCTCATTGGGTTCCGTAACAAACTTCTATGGAGTCAGTGAAAAACTTCTATGAGGTCCGTGACAAACTTTAATGGGATCCATGAAGGTGGGTCAGTAACACAAAAATATATTTTATAATTATTAATTTTTTTTTATAAAATATTGTTTTTCAAGGAAATATTTTTTAAATCCTGCTGTTAAAAGGCCTGAATGTTTTTTTAAAATACAAGATTTACTTTTGTTTAAAAGTCTGGGAATCACTGACTGCTTTAAACCATACAAAACTGAACTACAATAGTTAGATAATAGAGGAAGAATAAACTAAATTTTGCGCAGTAGGATACTGTTGTATCTAAAACTTGGATTTTAACATCTATAAAAAATATCTGTAGGTACTTTTACGAAATTCTTTGCTGAGTTTATTTTTTCAGTCTCATCACATAAGCGCATTATAAGAAATCTGATGTGAGTAGCACATGACTTTCGCTGCAGACTCAAATTCGTTTTTCCTTTATTTCTTTAATAATTCATTAGATTGAGTTTGATTGCACAAAATAACACCAAATTTGCATTTTTAATTCAATTTTTATTTTTATTTAGTAATTGGAAATTTTCCCGAAAGCAGCGTACCAAATATGCAAGAAATTTCAAAAATCTTGACAACGGTTAGTCCTAAAGTAATGGAGTTGGTTATATTCTTTTCCTCGTCAAGAATTGCGTATAAAACAATAATTTAATTGATACATTTAAGCATACGTAGTCTTTTTTTTTAGATTTTGACGAATTTTGCTGGCAATTTTGTACAAAAAGGTAGGTTTTCATTTCTGAATCGCACCAAAAACTAATCAGCACCAGAGTATCCCACAAGTAATTTATCTACCAAATTTTGTGAAATTTGGTCAATTAGTATTTTAGCTAGAGTGGATACATGAAATTCTTGCGGGCCATTTCGTAAAAAAAGGCAGGTTGGTCTTTTCCGAATCGTACTAAAATCTAATCAGCACCAGAGTATCCCACAAGTAACTTATCTACGAAATTTTGTGAAATTAGGCCAATTACTATTTTAGCCAGAGTGGATTAATGAAATTTTTACAGGCCATTTCGCAAAAAAAAGTGAGTTCTGTTTTTACTTTCCCTGCAATAAATGGTAATATAATATAGGGAAAATATTGGAATTATGCCGAAAATCGCAACTCGAGTTTTCGACGGACCTACGCGTTTCGAGACTTCTAGAATACGAAAAAACTATTTTTAGCGTGACGTCGGTGTGTGTGTGTGTGTGTCTGTCTGTCTGTGAAATGCATGTATCCACCCTAACTCAAAAACTAATGAATAGAGTTTCATAAAATTTGGTAGGTAAGTCACTTAGGTGTGACCCTGGTGTTGATAAGTTTTTAGTACAATTCGGGATAAAAGAACCCGCCTTTTTTTGCGAAATGGTCCTCAAAAACTGCCTGTATCAACTCTAGCTGAAAAACTAATGGACCGAATTTCACAAAATTCGGCAGAGTAGTCGCTTGTGGATCAACCTGGTGCTGATTAGCTTTTGGTACGATTCGGAAAAAGAATAACCTGCTTTTTTTGCAAAATGTACAGCAAAAATCGTCAAAATCTAAAATAAAAACTACGTCTGACCAAATATATGCATTAAATGCTTGTTTTATACGTAATTCTTAACGGAGAAAATAATACGACCAACCCTATTATACGAGGACTAGCCGTTCTCGAGATATTTTAGTTTTTTCGCATTATCTCTACGCCACCTTTGAAAATAAGTCCAATTACTAAATGAGAACGAAAATTGAATTAAAAGAGAATTAAATGTAATTAAAATAAATAGAACTTAGATACAAATTTGTAGAGAAAGTCATGTGCTGCCCACACCAGATTTTTTTCGAATCGTACCAAAAGCTAATCAGCACCAGGGTCATACCCAATTGACTTACCTACCAAATTTTATGGAATTCGGTTGATTAGTTGAGTTAGAGTGGATACATACATTGCACAGACAGACACACATACAGACAGACAAACATATAGACACACACACAGACGTCACGTTAAAAATAATTTTGTCGTATTTTAGAGGTTTCAAAGCGTGTAGATCCGTCGAAAACTCGAGTTTCGATTTTCGGCATGATTCCAATTCTTTATGCATTACCATGTATTGCAGGGAAAGTAAAATTTAGATGTGATCAGCACATGACTTTCCCTGCAGACTTAAATTCATTGTTTCTTTATTTCATTAATAATTCATTAAATTTAGTTTAATTGCGCTAAATAACATGCATATATAATGGCCTCAAAATTGGCATAGCAAAAATGCGAAAAAACTAAAATATCTCGGGAACGGCTTGCACAACGGTTTAATTGCACATAATAACGGCCACAATTATTTAAAATGACACTGAATCGGCACTTTTAAATCAATTGTCGTTCTCAGTTAGTAACTGGACGTTCTTTAAACGGTGGCGCAGCGTAAATGCTAAAAAACTAAAATACCTCTAGAATCGCTAGCCCTAGTGTAATGGGGTTGTCTTTTCATTGTTAAAAATTATTTATAAAACAAGCATTTAATTGATATATTTGAGCATACGTAGCTGTTTATTTTATTTTTTGACGATTTTTGCGGGCTATTTCTCAAAAAAGGCAGGTTACTTTTTCCGAATCGTACCAAAATGTAACCAGCATCACAGTATCCTACGAGCGACTTATCTACCACATTTTGTATAATTTCATCAATTAGTTTGTCAGCTAGAGTGGATACATACAACTTTTGCAAGCCATTTCGCAAAAAAAAGGCGGGTTCTTTTTTTCGGAATCGTTCAAAAAACTAATCAGCACCAGGGTCACACCCAAATGACATACCTACCAAAATTTAGTCGATTTAGTTGTGTTAGAGCAGATATATACAATTTTTGAGTGCCATTTCGTAAAAAAATGCAGGTTTTTCTTTTTCGAATCGTATCAAAATCTAATCAGCCCCAGGGTGATCTACAAGTGACTTATCTACCAAATTTTGTCAAATTTGATCA
The DNA here is from genome assembly GCA_951213105.1 of Amaurobius ferox. Classification (NCBI taxonomy): domain Eukaryota; kingdom Metazoa; phylum Arthropoda; class Arachnida; order Araneae; family Amaurobiidae; genus Amaurobius; species Amaurobius ferox. Next base: position 101,181,482 of record OX578136.1, read on the forward strand.
ATTAGTTTTTTAGTTACAGTGGATACAGGCAATTTTTGAGGGCCATTTAGCAAAAAAAGATTGGTTGTTTTATCCCGAATAGCACCAAAAACTAATCAGCACCAGAATCACACATAAGTGTTATATTGTAATTTTCAATTCCCAATATAACATTGCTATTTTGAAAGTGGAAGGGGATCTAAGAAGATGGTCCCTCATACAGCGAGACAATTCATATAACGTTCCCTTAGACACAGCTGGACCGGACGTAGTTCGAGAGTGAAAAAGGGAGCTTCTCGTATTCACGTCAACACTAGGTACTATATTAGACGAAAGGGGTTGAACCTCTTGACCCGAGAAGTCAATTAACTTCCTGATGGACATGGGAAAATGTTCGTGAGAACTTTCTGCTCGAAAAAGACAATACTCAAATATCTGATATTTCAAGGGGGGCTTCGGCCAGTTAGATAGCCGGAAGGCGGAGTTATGTATTTACGGAACCAATGAGAGTCTGGGGGCCTAAGAGAGAGGGGAGAGATGAAGAGAGACTTAAACTTTGAAAATTTGAAAATCAAGAAGGGGAGGGAATTTTTGGTGTGTGCTGAAAGGTGGTCGCACTAGGGCGACGATAAGACAGAGCGCACCGGGGAAAGCCTTTCCTCCTGCCGATGAGAAGTTTCCAGCCGACGGTGATGTTCCGAGGTATGCAATTTCTTTACATGTATTTTGCACGAAGGTCAATGGCCCAGTATGCTCTCACCCTCTCTCTCTATTAATTATGAAAAGTGTTAGGAGCAATAAAGGTTTTATTGGATTTAATTAGGCAATTGTGTAATGTATGCCTCACGTGAAGTAGATGTTGATAAAGGAGATCTATCAGTATATGATTTGAAATATTGGTTCCGCGGCATGATTGTAAAATTAAATGAGTTGATACGAGGTCTGGAATCTTAAACATGCATTGTGGAATTGTTGAATTTATCAAATATTAGTAATGGTTATCGCATAAATAAATGTTTATTTACTTTTGTTTAAAATATGTCTCTTCATTTTTAGTTTCTTATTAGATGTATTTTAATTTACTCCACTTTACGAGATCGGTCTATATAGCGTCAATACCTGACGTATGATGACTCACATATCATTTTGGTGCCGTTTAAACCAGTTTCGAACCTGGACTCAAAATTATCGCACCCATATCATATTGGTGCTCATGACCAATCAAACCTGGATTCAAAATTATTTCACCCTTCTGGCGACTTTGCTGTTGTAGACCAGTTATATGCCAGAATTTAAATTTTAATGAAGAGAATAAAAATATTTGGAATTAATGAAAAATGAAAATATTGAATAAAATTTTTTTTGTGTAAAATAAGGATTAAATTAAAGAAAGAATTTTAAAATTAAAATAAATATAAGTAAATTTAAGAAAATTTATTTCACAGTATGAGAAGCAAACAGAATAGTGAATCATTATGTGTTCTTAATGAGACATGCCATATTGTATGTGAAAATATAGTTATTAGGGAACTTGAAGCTTTTAAGAAATTTTTGAATTATATAAATATTTGTGTAATATTTTAGGAGTTTATTATGAGGATTGAAGTATTTGCATGCGTAGATAGTGAAATGATTAGAATTATGTTTTTGAATTTAGGTGATATTGTATTTAAATATTTTGGGGGAACATTTTGAGGTGTAAAAACAGGAAATAATTTTAGATATAGAATTTTTGCGAGAAAGTGAAATTTAGAATGACGGAAAGCGGAGAAAATCCTCCAGCAACGAGGGGCAGGTTACCAGGACTTATACACCTATTAGGGGAATGCAATGGCATAGAGAATGATGTAGAAATTTTTTTTGACCAGATCAAATCTTTAAGCAGCTTGGGGGATTGGTCAGAGGAGGAAAAGTTAGCAATTGTGAAATCTCGGTTAAGAGGGAATGCAAGAAAATTTTATATAGGGTCACAAGAATTAAGAAGGGAAACATTTTTCGAAAAATTTAGGGATAGGTTATTAGAGTTCTTTACAGAAAAACCGAACATTACAACAAATCAGATCCTTTTCACGACCGCAAAACAGACACAGGGAGAAACGATTAAGCAGCTGGCACACAGAATAACAACACTAACTTTAAATTATATTGGCGACACAGAGCACAGTGAAGCGACACAACAGATTATGGATAAATTAAGGTTAAGTAAATTTTTAGAGGCAGTAACACCTGAACTCCAGAGAGCTAAATTCAGGGATTTGGAAATCGGATCGAGGGTATTCATGGAAAATAATAATAATAAATATAAGAGAGGGAACCACACGGGACCTTATCGAGTAATTAATAGAATAAATAGATTTGTATATGAAATAAAACTTTGTGACAAACCAAATTCTAAAATCATAAAAGCCCACATAAATAGATTGAGGACTCTTCCCGACCGCAAGCCGCATCTAAAAATGCCGTACATAAACAAATACAAGTCACCTCTTCTCCCTACTCCTAAAAACACGCAACAAAACTCTGAACCAAAACCGGAACTAAAGAAAGACCGCGGTCAAAATGAGAATATTCCGCTTATCATGTTGGAGGAGGAAATAACAAACGAACAGTACAGAGACGAAAACACTCTTACTCTTAAATCCGCGAAACCAGTTACCGCAGAAGTGCAAAACGAAACAACTCAGAGCGCACAAGAGAATGCAACCATCCCTACAAAAGACTCTCCGAACGCAAACATTCTTTCAACGGGGGGGGGGGACTCTGACAGACATATCACGCTAGAAACGCAGGAGAATTTGGAACTTGCAGAACAGAGGGACTATACACAAATTGGAGGAAACACGGATAAAGAGGCGGGAGAAATAGAACGAGATGCGCAAGAGGGACCAACACAAATAGATGGGGGTTGTATACAAATGGAGCGGGGAAACACGGAATCAGCAGAAAATTTACAAGGGGACGGTATAAACAGTACAATTGGTTCACGCACAGTGCTACTTCCAACACCGGTTAGGCCGAAACACAGATATGCTTTGAGATCTTTAAAGAATTTAAATTTAAATTGATTCAATTAAAACACGAAAGAAATTTAAACATAGGTAAGAGCGCGGACAAACCGTAATTCAAATTTTTGAAAATATGCAACAAAGAAAACACACGGCATTCACAAAATGCAACGCGAAAGATGGAATGCAAATTTTAAATAAACATTGAATTATAAATAAAGGAAATTTTAAATAAACATTGAATTATAAATAAAGGAAATTTTAAATAAACATTGGATTATAAATAAAGGAAATTTTAAATAAACATTGAATTATAAGTGAAGGAAATTTTAAATAAACATTGAATTATAAATTAAGGAAGTTTAAATAAATATTACATTAATTAAGAAATGGTAAACAAAGTGTGAAAAAAAAAAAAGAAGTTGAGGAAATGTTAAATAATTCTTACATTAATAAGATGAAAGTTTAAATAAATATGGAACTATAAATAGGGGGAATCTGAGATAAATAAAACATAAATATATCATTTAAGGAAATCGAGAAAAAAAAAAGAAAAACAGTAAAGTTTTAAAACAAAAGTAAACTTTCTCCACGCGCTCTTCATTTAATTAGTGGACTGATCAACCCTTATTAGATTAATACGCGAGAGGAAATAGGAAGTTGTTGTTTGAATAATTAGATAATTGGTAAATATAAAAAAAAAAAAAGAAAAACAAATTTTTTTCTAGTTTAAATAAATAAATAATTGGTAATTCAAAATAAAAGTTGTAATTTAAATAACTAAATAATGGGTAATTAAAAATAAAAAAAATTACAGTATAGAATGGATAGAGAACTTTAATTAAAAATCAAAATGCCAGTTCAAAGAAAATAGATAATTGTAATGAAAATAGACGCAAATTATAATTTAAAATGAATAGATAATTTTAATAAACATACGCGAATTGTTGGTTAAATAAAAAGCATTTGGGAAAAAAAAAAGCGTTTCTACACATATTTTGATAGGGTCACACCTATTAATTAATTGGGAGAGGCGAACTTTTGAGGGGAACGCTAGACGACGGAGATTTTGGATTTAGGATTCACTTAACGGGAAATAACAAGGTATAATAATAAAATAGAATGGAAGTACAGAATTAACACTAACAGCATTTTAATTAATCCTGGGAAATGCTTAATCCATAGGAGTCGCGAAACACGGACAATCACACACACTGCTACGCGCACAACTCGTCGTCCTAAACACTTTACACAACATGGCGGAAACGTGGACGAGAACATTTGTACCATTTTGCCAAAACGACATCGTCAAAAATTTGTACAGCTAATTGGCCATGGGAACTCACACGAAGAAATGCCCGTATTAGCCGCAGGCCAGAAAGGGGACCGCTTTCCAGGGAAAATGACACAATAGCAAGGACGTGTTGACCTTGTGTCCAAACAACATTTAAGGAATAGGATCTTGGGAGAATTGGGAAAAATACATTGGAACGAATGCTTTGGAGACTCGAATAAATGTTACATGAAGTTTGGAAGTTGAAAAGAGAAAGAGGTGAAACGAATTAATTCAGGAGACTTTGCATTCAATTACAAGGGATATATGAAAGGAAAATATACATTTTGGTATTCAAATATGGGATTAGAATTGAGTTAGATGATACTTGAGAGAAAATTTGTAATTATGTATGCATTGAGAGAATTTCAGTGAGTGATAAGATTTACGAAAAAATTTAAGTATGGTTTCATTAAGTGGGAAAGTGAATAATTTAATGAATCCGGGAAATTCCGTATCCAAGTATATTTTTTGGATTAAACCAGGTGATATGTGAAAGAAAATGTATATTTATGGATAGTGTAATATCGAATCGCAGGGGATTTATAAGATTTTCAGTAGGATGATAATTAAATGATTACATGGATTTTTTTTTCTGTCATCTCAGTTTGTAGGAAAATTTTAAAGTATTGTGAGGAAATTTTTGGAGTTATATAGGTCTTATCTTGATAGTATTTGAGAGAATAGTGTAATTGTTTAAGTATTTTAGTATAAATATGTACATGAGTTATATTTATGGCACGTTCAGTGAGAACACATGATGAGGTCAGGAAAATATAAATTGATAAGAGTGGTGAAGTTTAATGTATAGAGAGTGTAAGAATTTCAGTATTTTAAGTATTGAATAAGATATCAAACTTAAGTGGATTGGATTTTAGATAAGAAGTGTATATAAAGTAAAAAAAAAAAAAAAATGTATATATTATGTGGAAGGATTTAAAGTAGATAAATGGTTAGGATGTTAAATAAGAAATGTATATATATAATGTGGAAAAACATAAGGCAGAGAAATGTAAAATAAATAAATTGTAGGAATTTGAAAAATTTAAGTTTGAAGGGTGTATCAAATTTGAAAAAAAAATGTATATATTATGTGGAAGGATTTAAAGTAGATAAATGGTTAGGATGTTAAATAAGAAATGTATATATATAATGTGGAAAAACATAAGGCAGAGAAATGTAAAATAAATAAATTGTAGGAATTTGAAAAATTTAAGTTTGAAGGGTGTATCAAATTTGAAAAAAAAAATGTATATATTATAGGGAAGGATTTAAAGTAGATAAAGTATAGAAATTTCAATGGGGCAAATTTTGAGAATGTTAACAAATTTAAATGAGTTTGAGAAAAAAAAAAAAAAGAAGTTTCTTGTAATGTTTCGTGTGCCGGGTGACAAATTAAAATTATGGAAATTGAATTTGTAAAAAATATACTTTGGTGAGTTTTAAGAGAGAGGAGAGTAATAATAAGTTGGCCTGAGTGTAATGTATGTGTATTGATTTGCTTAAACAAAACATGAAATAGCATACAGATCCTGTTGCCCAATGATTTCCAAGTGGTCAGCGATTCAACAATCCCAGACAAACAACGATTCTCAAGTGGTCAGCGATTCAACAATCCCAGACAAACAACGATTCTCAAGTGGTCAGCGATTCAACAATTCCAGACAAACAACGATTCTCAAGTGGTCAGCGATTCATCAATTCCAGACAAACAACGATTCTCAAGTGGTCAGCGATTCAACAATCCCAGACAAACAATGATTCTCAAGTGGTCAGCGATTCAACAATTCCAGACAAACAACGATTCTCAAGTGGTCAGCGATTCAACAATTCCAGACAAACAACGATTCTCAAGTGGTCAGCGATTCAACAATCCCAGACAAACAACGATTCTCAAATGGTCAGCGATTCAACAATCCCAGACAAACAACGATTCTCAAGTGGTCAGCGATTCATCAATTCCAGACGTGCAACGATTCACATATCATTTCAGCGATTCATGTCCATTTCTGCAACAAGGCCAGTGTTTAACCATAAGGAGATGGTGTACAATCAATCGTACCATTACAAAGATGTACAGTTTAAACATTTTTCTTTACTATAAACTTTTCAAAAGACATTCCACGAATGCAGCTACAATGTTTCAGATACAGAATAACAATAAATCCAACTGATACTTACAACAACAACAAAAAAAAACTTTACAGGAGCACTGTGATTTGTATATATGCAAAGAGTATTTGATATTTTGTTACCAGTAATATTTTTGTTGTACTGAAATGACTGATATATGTATATATAGTGTAATGTTACAGATGATGCAGTATTTGAGAGAGAAAGGAGGTGATGTCACAGGTAACTCTGCCAGTGTGATGATGAACTCGCCACTCGATAATTGGCTTTTTTCCCACCAAACTTTGGGGGGGGAAGAAGGGTAATTGTTATATTGTAATTTTCAATTCCCAATATAACATTGCTATTTTGAAAGTGGAAGGGGATCTAAGAAGATGGTCCCTCATACAGCGAGACAATTCATATAACGTTCCCTTAGACACAGCTGGACCGGACGTAGTTCGAGAGTGAAAAAGGGAGCTTCTCGTATTCACGTCAACACTAGGTACTATATTAGACGAAAGGGGTTGAACCTCTTGACCCGAGAAGTCAATTAACTTCCTGATGGACATGGGAAAATGTTCGTGAGAACTTTCTGCTCGAAAAAGACAATACTCAAATATCTGATATTTCAAGGGGGGCTTCGGCCAGTTAGATAGCCGGAAGGCGGAGTTATGTATTTACGGAACCAATGAGAGTCTGGGGGCCTAAGAGAGAGGGGAGAGATGAAGAGAGACTTAAACTTTGAAAATTTGAAAATCAAGAAGGGGAGGGAATTTTTGGTGTGTGCTGAAAGGTGGTCGCACTAGGGCGACGATAAGACAGAGCGCACCGGGGAAAGCCTTTCCTCCTGCCGATGAGAAGTTTCCAGCCGACGGTGATGTTCCGAGGTATGCAATTTCTTTACATGTATTTTGCACGAAGGTCAATGACCCAGTATGCTCTCACCCTCTCTCTCTATTAATTATGAAAAGTGTTAGGAGCAATAAAGGTTTTATTGGATTTAATTAGGCAATTGTGTAATGTATGCCTCACGTGAAGTAGATGTTGATAAAGGAGATCTATCAGTATATGATTTGAAATATTGGTTCCGCGGCATGATTCTAAAATTAAATGAGTTGATACGAGGTCTGGAATCTTAAACATGCATTGTGGAATTGTTGAATTTATCAAATATTAGTAATGGTTATCGCATAAATAAATGTTTATTTACTTTTGTTTAAAATATGTCTCTTCATTTTTAGTTTCTTATTAGATGTATTTTAATTTACTCCACTTTACGAGATCGGTCTATATAGCGTCAATACCTGACGTATGATGACTCACATATCAATAAGTGACTTACCTACCAAATTTTATGAAATGCGGTCCATTAGGTATTGAGTTAGAGTGGATACATACATTGCACAGACACACAGACAGACACACACACAGACGTCACGCTAAAATTAGTTTCTTCGTACTCTAGAGGTCTCGAAACGCGTAGATCCGTCGAAAACGAGTTTTGATTTTCGGTACGATTCCAATACTTTCCCTTTACATTACCATGCATTGCAGGGAAAGTAAAAATCTAATGTGGGCAGCACATGACTTTCTCTGCAGACTTAAATTCATATTTTCTTTATTTCTTTGATAATTCATTAGATTGAGTTTATTTGCACGAAATAACACTAAATTTGCATTTTTAATTCAATTTTTATTTTTGTTTGGTAATTGAACATTTTTCCGATAACGGCGTAACAAAAATGCAAGAAATCTCAAATATCTTGAGAAAGGTTGATCATAAAGTATAATGGAGTGTGTTATATTCTTTTCCTCGTTAAAAGTTGCGTATAAAACAAGAATTTAATTGATACATTTCAGCATACGTATTCTTTTTTTTTTAGATTTTGGCGATTTTTGCGGGCCAGTTCGTAAAAAAGGCAAGTTGTTATTTTCCGAATCGTACCAAAATATAATCAGCACCAGAGTGTCCCACAATTGACTTATCTACCAAATATTGTGAAATTTGGTCAATTAGTATTTTAGCTAGGTTGGATACATGAAATTTTTACGGGCCATTCCGTAAAAAAAGGCAGTTTGTTATTTTTCGAATCGTACAAAAATCTAATCAACACCAGAATATCCAACAAGTAACTTATCTACCAAATTTCAGAGCGGATAAATGAAATTTTTACTGATCATTTCGCAAGAAAAAGGCGGGTTTTACTTTTACGAATCGTACCAAAAACTAATCAGCACCAGGGTCGAATCCAAGTGACTTACCTACCAAATGTTATGAAATTCGGTCCATTAGTTTTTGAGATAGAGTGGATACATTCATTGTACAGACACACAGACAGACACACACACAGACGTCAAGTTAAAAATAGTTTTTTCGTGTTCTAAAGGTCTCGAAACGTGTAGATTAGATCCATCGAAAACGCGAGTAGCGATTTCCGACATGATTCCAATACTTTTCCTATACATTGCCATGTGTTGCAGGGAAAGTAAAAAAGTACAACTGTAAAATTAATACGTCCAATTTCGGGATCCTAGAATTCTAGAAAATCTGTATTCCGGTAAAATTTTGTTGCATTTTAATACCGAAATTGATGCGAAAAATACCAATATTACGATATTACCATTATTTTTTATTAAAGTGTTATAGTTGAAGATATCTCGTTTGCTATTACTAACTATTGTTCTTTATGTTCATTATTTTATAAAAATATTAATTTATTCAAAGAAATATTGTTTAAAGGAGAAATTTATGAATGAGTTTTCACACGTCGATAAATGGTGTGCACATTTAATATTTGAAGGAGCTATTAAGCATTTATATTCGCTTACCGTACTTATTTCTTACAGTAATGCGAATTTTCGAAAAAAGAAAACAAATATCTCCAGAACTGGAAATCTTATATAAACCCCCCTCCTTTGAAATTTTATGCTGAATCCATATCAATCCTGAGAAATAAAGCATTTTTACTTTCCCTGCAATACATGGTAATGTATAGGGAAAGTATTGGACTCATGTCGAAAATCGCAACTCGAGTTTTCGACAGATCTACACGTTTCGAGACCTCTAGAATACGAAAAAACCATTTTTAGCGTGACGTCTGTGTGTGTATCTGTCTGTCTGTGCAGATTTTGCATCTTCTCTAACTTAAAAACTAATGGACCGAATTTCACAAAATTTGGTAAGTCACTTGTGAGCGAGTCTGGTGCTGATTAGTTTTGGGTACGATTTGGGATAAATAAAACCGGCCTTTTTTTTGCGAAATGGCCCGCAAAAGCTTGTATCCACTCTAACTGAAAAACTAATGGACCGAATTTCGCAAACCTCGATAGATGAGTCACTTGTGGGTGACCCTGGTGCTGATTAGATTATGGTACGATTCGGAAAAAAATAACCTGCCTTTTTTTGCAAAATGGCCGGTAAAAATCGGCAAAATCTAAACTAAAGAACTAGGTATACTCAAATATATCCATTAAATGCTCGTTTGATACGTAATTTATAACGACGAAAAGAATATGACCAACCCCATTACACTAGGACTAGCCGTTCTCGAGATATTTTAGTTTTTCGTATTTTCTCTACGCCGCCTTTGAAAATAAGTCCGGTTACCGAATAAGAACGAAAATTGAATTAAAAGTGAAATAAATTTAATTAAAATAAAGAGAACGTGGATATAAGTCTGCAGGGAAAGTCATGTGCTGCCCACATCAGATTTTTTTAAACTAGAAGTGAAATCGAAATCGGTAGTGTAAATCCGTGAACGCTCTGTAGTGAACGTTCATGAAGCAGTATTAAATGCCTTCAGCTGGAGACGTTTTAACCTCAGCGCTATGATACTGCCCTTATGACCGTTTGCTGCAGACGTCTCCAGCTCAAGGTATTTAATACTGCCTTATAAGCGTTCGCTGCATCTCTACTTCCGTCAAAATTTAATGCTGAATTCATATCAGTTATCAATTAAGCTCTGGTCATTATTGAAATTCTTAGAGAATCTTCCTACTCCCTCAGAAACGTCATGTTGCATCCATATCAATAATCATCTAAGCTCTATTCAATTTAATAGCCAATCTTGAGAAATAGATGTTTCTGAAAATAATTGTTTTGAACAGGAAGTGGGAATCTTCAGTAAACCATTTTACGTCCTCCAGGATTTGATGCCCCATTTATATCCGTTTTCATCTAGGCTCTATCCGTAATCAAACTCGGGAAATATATGTTTTAAGAAAAATAAAAAGTAATCTAATCAAATATATGGAATAGAAATGCATACTGTTCTTCAATGGGTGAGAAAAATAAAAATGAATTGGACTGTGGATCAAATCAACCTTCTCATACCTGAATTTGATTTTAAGTAGCTTGTGATTTTTTTTTCTTTTCAAACTTTGCAGAATCTGTGTCGTTGATTCAAATGTTCGTAATTATCCCGACTATTTGTGATTGCATGATTAATCAATGTATCGTTATCATTGAGCCCAAAATAATTCCATTTATGCATAATTACTTCAAATTTTGTCCTAAGCTGCCATGTTAAGAAAATATTCTTTTTATATTTCTAATAGCTTTTGGAAAAAAATTATATCTAGTTCAAGATTTTTTGTTAAAACGGCCGGATAAAAGTGAAAATTCCCTGATATTTGTGGCAGCTATGTCGTGTCCACAAGAAATCGACCACAGACTGAGGACAGACGGACATGACTATAAAAAGAGCCAAAACATATTCAGGAGGTTCTAAAATATACTATATTGGCATCAAAATCTCGAAATCGAAAGTTTTCGTGAACACAATGCTTTTTCTAAACTGACTTCCAAAAGTTAAGCACGCAATGCAAATTTTCATTTTTGAAAACATATTTGAATTTGAGTTGCTAAAAATCGCTGCGGATATAAATAGTAGTATGCAAATATCGTATGTAACAGCCAATCACGATTGGCTCTCCGGATATATGCTAATTAGGCAGTCGTTGAAGACGCCAGCATTCTGAAGGGTTTGAGGAGGTGCATTTAAATGCTTATAACTTTTGTGTTTATAACTTTTGTAGGATTATTTTTGATGATATTCGTGTTCCTATGGCTGAAAGAAGACGAATGGCAGATAGTGAGCGCTGTCGTGTTGTCCGACGCATTGAAGCAGGACAGTCAATCAAAGATGGAGCTATTTTTTTTTGGCGCTGATCATTCGGTTATTTTTCGATTATGGAAACAATTTCAAACAAGTCAAACAGTTATCCGGAGATCTGTGCCCGGTTTAAAGGGCTACCACCCCCTCTGATGATCGGTATACTATTATAGAAGTCACGCGGGATCGATGAGAGATCTCCACATTGTTACATCCATGGTTGCAGCGAATCTTGGTAAGACAATATCTGCCAGTACTCTGCGCCGAAGGCTCCACGTGAAGGGACTGTACGCCCTAGTGCCATGTTTATGTGTTCCACTAACCGTCCAAGCCAGAGGGGCAAGATTAAAGTGGGTGTCGTCAACTTGTCAATTGGACTGTCTCCGATTGGTACAATGTCCTGTTTACGGACCAGTCCAGATTTGCCCTGAAATCAGATGATAAGCGTGTAAGGGTCTGAAGAGAACGAGGCACATGCAATCAAGCCAAGAACATCACCGAACAACAGGTATTCAGTGGTGGCAGAGTCATGGTGTGGGCTGGAATTTCAATGGGATATCGCACAGAGCTGCGCATCTTTAAATGCGGTTCAGTGGCGGCTGCGCGGTATCGGGATGAAGTTCAAGACTCCATTGCGAGAATCTACGCTGCAGCAGTTGATCCTGATTTCCTTCTTATGGACAATAATGCCATTTCCACCGAGCTAGCATAATTGACGAATACCTGGAAAGTGAGGGCATTTCTCGTATGGAGTGGTCGGCGTATTCCCCCGACTTTAATCCTATTAAAAACCTTTAAGATGCCCTAGGGCGTGCTATCTCTGCACGTTTACCACCTACAGTCAGTCTGAGAGAGTTGTAGACTGCCCTATTGGAGGAATGGTCATTGCTCGCATTTACGATGGTTGATCACCTCATTGAAAGCATGGAAAATCGTTGTAAAGTTTGTGTAAAGGTACGAGGTGGTCCCATACCATATTAATGTACGTTTTGTTTGGTTTGTTTGTCTTTAAAGATCATTTTGTTAATGACCCAAATGTGACGTCATCATCTAACTTACGAAAAGTAAATATTTTCTTCATCTTTGTATATAATTCTTGTTTTCCTTAATGCATAAACATATTTGCTACCTTCATGTACAATTTTGAGTTAAAGCTTTACTTTATCATTTTTGTTGATTTAACCGTCCGTGCTTAACTTTTGGAAGCCAGTATATATTGTATGAGAATGTAAAAATATCATTTTGCTTTTATTTTGATGAATAACAGAATTTTACTGCGTGACAGAGAAATTGCCAGATCACAGAAAACAAACAAATGTTTTGATTTGAAACAAAACTCTTGTAATTATTTGCAATTAGGGACAGCAGTTTCTGAAGTTGTCAGACAAAGCCATTAAGATTTGAGTATAAACAAATCTGTTTTGTATGAGTGAAATTTGAACTTTAAACGCATTCTACCAGCTTGTGGAAATTGCTAATTCTAATATGTCACAGTTTATTTGTTTCTGATATATTATTTATTCTACCTGGTTTATGAGTAGTCACTTGTTCGTGATAAAGTAAAGATGTTTGATTACTTAGTAAAATTATTTCTGACACATTTGACAAGTCCTATTGCGAATTCAATTGAAGTGAAAAGTCAACTGTTGCTAATTAAACTTGATTCTATTAATTCTTGTGTTTTATAAGGATAATTTAAAATAATATTTATATGAATTTGATATTTGTACGTTATAACTGAATAAAAAATATTTTTTTAATTAAACGTAGTGTTTTTAAATATTATATCATTATAAAAATAATTTTGATACTGTGCATGGTATTTTTAATTTTATAAATTGAAAACTGAATGATTTTTTTAGCCGATATTCACACAAACTTTTTTAATAATTACCGGTGTAATAAGTGTGAGACCAGAAGTAGATCTCACACTTGTTATGGTGAGACAGTTTTATATACATTATTTATTGATATGAAACATAGGACAATACCTCCAGTCTGAATGACTCCAAGGTTTACAACACGTGAACTCAAAGGTCAACTAAAACCATAAATTTAGGGGTGTCAAGACAGAGGGGGTCGAATGAACCTTTTAGAAAATGTGAAGTAACGACATTGGATAAAATGTTAACCAATGGAGAAGGTGCTTGTTACTAGCAGAGTTACGGCCGGTACGAGTTACTGATGCAATCATTATGGTCTGTGGTCAAAGCCGAAAGTGAAGATATGTGCCCATTAAAACTACAGGTCTAAACACCTTTTAGGCAATTTAAGTGGTGTCACAATGTCTCCCTCCGCCGAAATAATTAATAAGAAGAATAATTGTTGTAAATAAGTATTTTATGTTGTTAATAAATGATTTATTGTTAAAGTTAAAATGGTGTAAATCATTTAGTACTATATTAATTAATAATTCTTTTACAGAACTCGCGCGAAAGATAAACAATTGGAGGGTTAATAGCGGCACACAATGCAATGTACAAATTAATAACGGAGTCCATTATGTACGATTTTACGGCCATGTTAAGATAAATATAGATATGCTAATGATAATTATGTTTAAGTTCAGCTTTAAGTTCCTTTTCTTTTGCAAAATAATACCAGGTCATAATACCAGGAAAAAAAACTCTTTTTCACAATACTACTGTTAAACACAACTACATTAAATGCTATTCTATCTATAAATTTGTTGATCTATATAATAACTATTGTGCTGATATTTATATATTTAATTTGACTCCTGCCTGTTTTAAAAAAGCCTGTTTCAATGCGCTTGACATGTTTACTACTTAGTATTCTTGTATCCTATGTTCTGTACTTTTTAATTTCCTGTGCGGCTACTGTAACTGGATTTCATCTGTAGTTGCCACGTAAATTGAATAAAATAAAATAAATAAAATGAATAAATGTTTACCACAGTCAGGTTTAAAAAAGTATGCATACAAGGCATTTAATTAATATATCGTGAAATAAATGACTATTGTCGTCAAAATACAAAACTTTTACAATAAATATCTTCTCTCGTGAATGAAACCAACTAGATTTACGAGAATGATGTAAACAGGTTTGGTGCATAATATTGCATATGGAAAGAAAACATAATTATGACTTACTTTTTTTTATTTTTATGCAATTGCTTTGATACTTTTATTTAAAAATTTGTGTAATACCTCGAATGATTCTTGCAAGCGTTTTAAAGTTTGTACCATTTGTTTTCTAATATAAAATTATTTCCTGTGATAAAATTATTTCGTAAAATCGTTAGTAATTTACTAAACAGCACTGACGTGTTTTTAAGTAAGAATTTTTTTTTCGAAAATTTATTCGAAAATCCTGCAATATATCAAGAATGGTTCATGCTAGCGCTCTAAAGTTTGTATCATTTGTTTTTTAATGAAAAATTACGTCTGAAATAATTATCTATGTTTCTTGAAATTCTGAATATTTTGATTTTTTCAAAAATTCATTCTAATATTTGGGGGGGTGGGGTCTTCTAAACATTCAATTGCATTTAAAATCAGTTGAACTCCAGAATTTATTGATTGCAATAGTTGTACAAAATTGTTTTTGAAACGCTTTATTCACAAGATATTTCGCACACACACGCACACACGTAGACATACACTCAAAATTATTTGATTCGAATTCAGAGATGTTTAAAATGTGTTCTGTAGAATCAAATTCAAATTTTTGACTCCGTTAATATACTTTTAATATACATTATACTGCGCATATAAAAATATTACTTCAGGGAAAACATCAGTAAAAATAAACCAGTAAAAATATTAGTCAAACTATTACTTCAGGGAAGTCTTTAGGATATAGAATTGCAAAGTTGGAAATAATCTATTTTTACAAGTAAGATGAATTATAAGTGAATTTTGGTTCTGCGATAGTTACTGCATACAATATCATATGTGTGTATGTAGGGGGGTGTAAATATAGTGAATGATTGAAAAGGAATAATAAAATTAAATTATTGACATACTTCTTTAAATTTATGAAGTGAAAACCCCAAAATAATTATATTTAATAATAATATATATTGTACTTAAATTACGATTATGAAAATGTTTAAGACTATCTATCTAACATAAATATGCAGATATATCGATATCAGATACAGCAGCTACAGATATATCGATACACTTATTTTTATCACTTTCGCAGTACAGCAATACACCGTGGTAAACATATTTCGCTTGTGTTGCAATTCTTTAGCACCGAAAAAACTATCAGGATCTAAGGCCGTGGTTTACACCTGATACACAGATAAGAAGTATGTAGACCACGTACAACTGTACTTTAATTACTATGAATTGCATACTTCATTAATACATAATTAATATTGGTCTATTACTTAAATTATAGGATCACAAGTGGCTAGCATTTTAAAATCAGACTTACCCTCCAAGATACCTGAAACACATCATATCATTATTAATTAATTTCAAAAACTTAAGAGTCAAAATAAGAGGCAGGTGTGGATCCAGAATAACTTTTATTATATATATATATATATATATATATATATATATATATATATATATTTATATATATATATATATATATATATATATATATATATATATATATATATATTTATATATATATATATATATATATATATATATATATATATATATATATATATATATATATATATATATATTTATATGAATGAGAAGTGAATATTTATCCATAAAATTCTTGCAGTTTCATCCCAACGAATTAATGCATATCATATACACCATTATCTAATGAAATTACTAACTCATATAGCATTTCTTAATATCCTTTAAGTAAGTTTCCTCATTACAAATTTACCTTTTAATATTCATTACACAATTCTTATATTCTTTCAGAATTACAGATTTACATTTTCATTTTCATCATCATATTATTATTATTCCCCTCTAGTCTCTAAGTTGGGGTTCATTTAAATTTATTAAATCAGTATTAGATATGAGCATTGTAAATAAATGCTATCATAACAAATGGACTTAATTGTAATAATAAGTTGATTTAGTTTTCAACTATATATTAAATGGGCAAAAGTAAAATCTTTAAATTAAATCTCTCTTTACTATTTATTGTTACCCCAAATGATATAGCGTTTCATTGCAATTCCTCAGAACAAATGTAGAATAGGACTTACGTGGTTGAGCAGTCATGGATTCCTTGATGGATTGTTATTTTGACATCTACATCTAAACAGGTCTTTTATAGTACAGATTGTTCATTGTTACACTAAATATGAGTTGTCGGCTTATACGACAACTTAGTTCCAGGAAGCATTTCTCCAAAAACACACCAGCCCTTGATAAAGTATGCCGGATTAATATGTACGACATAGTAGGGCCCTTGTCCATAGCTATCAGTCGTCCCATACTCTAACGACGTCAATATTGGAGTTTCAATATACCAGGCCACGATTATCCATTACGGATTAAGTTAATACATGCCCATCCTGTTTTTCTAGGTGCCTGTCTGTAGGTATTGTAGAGATCAAGATCCTATCATCTGTATCAGCTCAGCCTAGCACAAGGCCAACATTTTAAGATTTTTCTTGGACTGCAAAAATTCTACATCATCAGCAAATATGAAAGGAGAGCATAGTGACCGGCCGAAGCCGTCACCCCTTCGTCGAACTCGCGAGATTCTCTTTTTTTTATTACCTTTTTTTGCTGCGCTAGTAAAGGCGCTCTTAAGAACATTTGTAATTGGCCACTCCTGGACACTTATAAGGTCTCTTATCAGATGTAGCCTGCTATAATGCAAAATCCAAGGGGAATATGGTGTTGATTTCCTCCTTGAAGCGTCATGTCCATCTGCGATTTCTGTCCAGCTGAACTGTAAGGTGGAAGTAACTTTTCCCCATTATTTTTGGAAGTTGACAGTGAAAATGACTATCTTCAAATAACTACCCATGTTAACTTGAAAAGTGCAGAATTCCAGTATTAGGTTTCTGTGGGAAACAAAGTTTGTGGCTGCAAAGGAATTTTGACCGTTATGGGTTAAGCAATGTAAAAATTTTTGCACGTGCTAAAGGGGGGGGGGTCTGACCTCTGTTCACATTTGCAGCTGTGAGCTCATCCTGCAGATGTGAAATGTGTGTGTGAAAGTGAATTTGAAAATGGCTCTTTTGCCAGGCGAATGCCTTTAGAAGACTTTATAAAAGATAAACTGTAAAATCCAATTTTGCATCCAAGATTCAATTTATCATTAAAATTTAAATTCAAAAAAAGTTTAACAGGATACCAAAAACAATGTGCGTTAATTAGAATTGCACAGAATGTCATATCTTTTTATGACACAAACATTAACTGCAAAAACACTTGCTATATGTGTTGCAATTTTACGAAACTCTATTCACCAACAAAATTAGATTTACTAATCAACCGGAAGCAAATTTACAGAGGATTGAGCCCAGACTATTTGAGACTACAAAGCCGCATTCGTAGTATATATAGATTCGAACCACACTTAGTTTTAATTTCAGCTTATGCTGGCTGTGTGATACCGCTGAAAATTTTAATTCTTAGATTTGCAAAATTGAGACACATATCAAGTATTCATACTGCCAGTGAAGTTCATGAGAATTCGGTGTTGAAGAGCTTGAACAGGGGCTAAACTAGTTCACCCATGCCGCCCGGGGCCTCCGCTTGAGAGAGGGCCGTGGCTGTTAAATTAATGACGTCACGAAAAACGATCCACGGTTGGCGAAACGATCCCGTTCGCTCAGTTTGCGAGTTTAAACGGGGCCTCCGCTCCTCCGCTCCCCGAGAGAAAGAAAAAAAAAGTACTAACATATTTTTAAAAACTAGCTTTAAACTCGCAAACTGAGCGAACCGGATCGTTTCGCCCACCGTGGATCGTTTTTCGTGACGTCACTAATTTGACTGCCACGGCCCTCTCTCGAGCGGAGGCCCCTTTTCTACCCTCACTGGGAATTTGGCAGGTTTTGTGACCTATACATTTATTGTTTTTCATATTTTAATCTTTATATATGGTTGCAAGAATCGCTTGAGTCAGCAGAGAATTGAGTTATTGATATCCAGGTGGACAAAATATATTATCCAATGCGCTAGAGACGCTCGCATCTGGTCTTCTATCTTTGAGATGAACACTACATTCTTTCTTCTTCTTCAGATGTAATATTAACAAGATGGATGCCATATATCATTTTGAAGTGGGTCATGTGATCGCTTCATATCATGGTCACGTGATCGTTTCATATAAGAGGTGTAATTATTATTTTAATTTTTATTTAAAAAACTACTGAATATATTTCGCTGAATTTTTTTTTATATATTTTATGGAATAATTTGAATATTACCTAAAATTTTCGAAGCAATTTGTGAATTTTAAATCCGCTTAAAAAATGTTTGAAAAATTAGGTCCCATAGGGCTCAATGTATTTCATTTTTTCAACCCGGGCTCAATCCAAAACTGATTGGGTGATATTATTCATTTATATTCCCATAGGTCCTACAGACCGTCTGAACAACATACTAAAATTTCATTTTGATTAAGTCATTTTTACGGCAGTTATCGTGCAAACGGAGACACAGACAGACAGACAGACAAAATGAACAAAGTCATAAACATTTTTCAACTTTGTTGTAAAGTGTTAAAAAGCAGCATCGTCTGATGGGTACGACCTAATCATTTATTTAATTTATAAATACAGGATAGTTATATTAGTTGCAAATGTTTGTCCCTCAACATGATACCCATAAATCGTAAGCTTATTTGTATAGATCTCTTTTCTTTAAAATGCAGAACTAGACATCTACTGCATCTGACTGGTCGGAAGTATTATAAAAGAATCTATCCTGGAAATCAAAATAACTCTGTTGTTGGTCTTTTAATCACTGAGCTACTCAAATGATTATATTTTCTGCTATTTTTGAACAGGAATTTCAAAAGCGAAAATAATTACAGAGATCTTATCAGTTAGAGCTAAATATAAATATGACTTCTTTACATATGCTAATTAAGGGTTGAAATTACGCCTTTCAGGTTTTTATAACAAGTATTAATCTAATGTAAAATGTTTTTTTTCTCCGATAAAATATATTAAATAAAACGATTTAATATTTACAAAGTTTAACCATTAAGATAGTGCAGCATTTAATATGCACTAATATCCAGATATTAAGTGCTATTTTTCTATGTATTTAGAACTCATCGTTAGGGAGACGAGGTTCAGCATTTAGTTATTTTGTTGTTAGTTTATTTTATGATTTAATTACTTTTCCTGGCGGACGATTACTGTACTTACGAAATCGCAAAACTATTTAGCTAATGTTTCACGTGTGGTCAAAGATAATATCATACTACCATGTTTTCTATCTTAAAATAAAATAATAGAAAATTTGTTAGGAAAAATTATTTTTCTTTGTTTATTTAGTTTAAGATAATTATTATTGCTGTGAATAATTCAGTTTTTATAATAAATGAAATTGGATAGTGAGATGTTGTAATAAGAAAAGAAGGTAATTTGTGGATGATAAGATGCCATTTCTTCTACACAATTAAACCCAATTATTGAAAATTTCAAAACATTATAACATTCACGTTGCACTTGCTTATAGTACTTTTATGTTTTAAATATGATGGATAATTAATTTTTAAATTTGTTTTCTGGTAATATAATTATGCTATTTTTCCTTAAAAAAACTTACTTCTTGATGACTGACGGTTGTTTAAAAGTGATACAAATGAACGTACACTATATGCAACTTTTAAAATGTTCCTAAACTGATGACTTACAAGCTAACAAGATCGTTTATCTTTGCAAGATAAAACAGAAATATGTATAAAGCATGAAAAGCTCCACTTTGCTCCATACGCTTATACTGTAAATGTTATTTAAGTTTTGTATCAAAATCGGTATTACTATTTTTAAAACATGTTTGTTTTTTGGACTTTTGTTATTCAAGAGAAAAAAAAATCTGGGTCTCACATGGCTTTCACTATACTATAAAATATTCTGCAAACTTTGCTCATTTTTTCAGCTTCTTTGTTAATGATTTCAGCAAACTATCAGACAAGTCGCAATTATAGGCATTCTTGAAATTTCGAGCTTTATTTCTGAAATATTCAGCTAATTACCGTCTGCCAAAGCGTTATATGTGTTACGGTCAATGCGATAAATCGGTTATTATTAATAATAAACGGCTATTATTAATTCTAATGAAGTAAACAGTTTAAAGTGATTAAGTTATGGAAATTTATCACATGAATCGGTTGTCATTAATAATTACGAATGAAGTTTAGTCAATGTAATAATTTTCAACTCATTTAGCTTGATATTTCCATTTCTTATATTTGTAATTTAATTTGTTTGCAATTTTTTGTCGCCTTAAGGTGTTTGTGTGTAATGTAATTTATTTGTTGTAATAAATAATGAATGTATCTTATAAATAACAGTAATCATTATTATAAAACAATTTTTACATTGACCAAATTTCAGTGCTAACTAAACTGTAATGTATGTAACATCATACACTTCCTATCGCATGACATAAAAATTACGTTAGAGTTGAGTTTCATTAAATTATACTTAATTAATCACAATTACCAAATTTCATTGGTAATTATTAATATTTACCGGCAAATGTGATTAATATGCAATATTTATCACATTTACTAAAATACGTGTTTATTATTAATAATAATCGGTTACTATTTATACTAACAGGATTTTTTACTTTAACCGTAACATACATACACACACACACACACACACACACACACACACATATATATATATATATATATATATAGCATAGTAAACATATAAAATTAAAATTAATTCCACAGTTATCCAATTATTCTCCAGAAAATTAATTATTGATTTTATGCATGAAAATTAATGAAAATTAATGCATGAAAATTATGAAAATGCATGAAAATTATTGCATTGATTACAATAAACACCGCATCTTTGACAATAAAACATTAAAGTTCATTTATTCTTAGTTACGTTGATTACTTAATAATACCGCTTTAACCGTCATATGGGAATTATGCAAAGCATAATACTAAATTGAATTATCTAAACATAGCAGTAATATCGTACTTAACGATAGTTATAACATTAAACACATTGCGCTTTTTGTTGTCATTAAAACTCACCATTGTTTTATCTTCAGTGCGAGCTCCTGTAATACAATATTATTAGCATAATATTACTCAATTAATTGCACCATTGTTAACTTTACGAATAAAATCTTTTATTTAAGACATTCTCTTAATTATTATATTCATTACAACAATTAGTATATATTATTTGCGGAGGAGAGAGAAAATGTGAGACAATTGGTTTCTTAAAATGCCTAAAATGTATTTATGACCGTAAACAACTGACTCGCACATACCTTCATTTCTGTCTTGGACTTTGTCACCAGCTTGTACTTAATGTAGTTCATTTTACTGGAATCAACTCGTAGTGTAATTCTCCCACTCGTAATCAGGACATTTCTTTTCTGTCTCACTCGTCAAAGTGTATCTCAGGGAATTTCTATGTAATATATACGGAATCATCATGGCATTCTGCTCTCTTGCTGGAACTGTGGCTCTGCGGCACTTTCGCTCTGCAGCTCTTAATTGTGCTGTCCAATGGAAATACTCGGGAATTGTCATGGCATTCTGACCACTTGCTTCAGACTTTACTAACTACTTTTTGATTCTTAACTCATGTATTATCGTCTGAATCTCTAGAACTTCCCATATGTTGCCATCTCTTTCTGCCTGAGGTCTGACACGCCTCTTTGGCTCTCATTGGTCGACCTTGGTCATTGCGCCCAGACATATTCCATAATTGGGTATTCTTTTTAACCACTCTCATGGTTACACCTCAGTTTATAAACTTTATGGTCTAGCTGACCTCTCGGATCAAAGTGTTGTAACAACTGGCGTCGTTTCGTTTGAAGAATTGTTGGCTATTGTAGCTAACCATAAATATTGAACATAAAACTGTCTCACTTAAATGTGGTGTAAACTCAATCCCTGCACTTATTCTGGTCTCACAATATATATATATATATATAGTCATAACTATCAGGAACCTTACTCTCCATTACGAATAGCTGAAACGAAACTTTCAGTAACATGTTTGCAAATGTTTTACAGTGTACAAAGTACAAATATTTTGCTTCTTTCACAGCAAACTAATAATGTACTAGATTCGTGGCATAATGATTTTAACGATGAACTATGCTCATTAATATTGAACGCGTTTCTAGGTGACAATGTATAAAAAAATATCGAAGTACTAAATTAATTTATATTTCGCGCAAATCTGACTAGGCAAATTTCAAAGTCCTGTAGGTTAGAGGTCTTAGGTCAAAGTGTTGCAGATTAGAAGCCGGTTAGAGAGGAAAGTCCGAAATTTCGGACTTTCACCCAACCCGACCAGACCTGACAGCTATAAACCTGGTCCGAGCCCGAATAAATTTACGAATGTAGAACACGAGCCTACCAGAGACTATTGAGTCCCGGTCCAACGTGAAATAATTTGTATTCAAATGTGTTAAAAACTCGAATGTGTTAAATTTTTGTACAAAAAAAAATAATAAGATGAAAGTTGATTTATATTAAACATTTATCTTTAAATAGCTGAAATCAACACAATTTCGTACTCTGTTAAAAATAATATACAAAAAATTCAAAATTAAACATGTTGGGGCCGACTTGACTAGACCTTTTTAAAAAAACAATGTCCTAGTCCGACAGTATTTGAAAATTTAGGGATTAGGCTCTGCACGACTCCCACGGAACGTCTAGAGCTTAATCCCGTAGACTAGACCCGAGCCCGTGCAGGTCTCTACAGCATATAAATCCTAGTGCTGAGATGTGTGGGTTTATTCGTTTAGACTTCTGTTGCAGGTAGAACTTTACAATTAGAAATATTACGAAAATTCGCTAAACAATGTAGGCCATATATAAAACGATTTTAATGATTAGAAATTTAATTTTCAACCATTTTGGGGTCATTTTTGTAGATTAATCATCATATTTGTCAATTTGGTGGCATTTGTGTCAGTTTGGCAACATTAAAAAAAATGTCACTTATATACTTTATGACAATGTTTCAAAGTTTTCGTCAAGAACAGCCTATTTAAGGATCTACTTATATTAATGTTATGCAACTTTTTGGATAAATTTGTCTGGACATGATATATTTCGAGAATGGTTCGTGCTAACGCCCTAAAGTTGGTGTTATTCTTTCTATTATGGAAAGTTACGTATAAAATGATTATTTATTTACTTAATTAATAAAGGTCCTGATTGTTTTAATGATTTTATCAAAATATCATTCGAAATTTGGGGGTCTTTCCTGCAACGCTGACAAATAATATTTTGATTGGGGTTTTGTAACCAAATAGTTTGTTTCCCACTTCTTCATATATCTGAATTTATTCAAGTTCGAAGAAATGATGAGTTCATCGGAAAGGTTGTGATCGCTAAATTCCAGGTTGGCGTCGCCACTAGATCTTTCGAATATTCGATCATGTTTAAAATCAATTAAGGTTCAGTCATTCACCGATTATAATAATTGCGGCAATTGTTTTGCTGAATCTCTCCATTCGTTCATGTGATTTCGCTTCTAAAGTCTCACGGAAACATACCTTAATATATGCTCACACACATACACGTAGACATCACTTTAAGAATCCTCAATTCGGGTTCTGGGATGTTTGAAACGTGCTCTTCCATTGAAATCTCGTATTCGAATTTTCGACCCCGTCACAGTAGTTTCCAGACATTGTAATTCCCATGTAGGGAAAGTAAAAACGATGCATCTTGATCTGACTTAACTCTCAAGTTAATTTATATTATTTTTTTAATTTCTTTACATGTTAGTTTTTACAAGTTGGCGATGCATGGTTTCCTTGTAGCTTCACTTATATCTGTGCAGAAGAGATTTTCCTTTAACATGGCTATCAATACTGCTGTTTCAATCAAGAAAAAATATCTATATGTATTTATATGATATATTCACTTTCAATAATATTGTGAGACCAGAAATAGATCTCACACGTGTTTTAGTCAGTTTTATGCCAATTATTTATTGATCTGAAACTTCGGACAATACCTCCAGTTTGAATGATGCCAAGGTTTACGACACGTGAACCCAGAGGTCTAACAACCATAAATTTAGGGACGTCAAGACAGAGGGGGCCGAGCGAACACTTACGAAAATGTGAAGTAACGACATTGGATGGAAAGGCAAGCCAATGGAGAGAGTGCTTGTTGCGTCACTGAATGCTGCAAATCAGAGAAAAGGGGGAGTGACAGTCCCAAGGCAAAAGAGCAACAACCTGTGACATAAGAACGACATTTGTTGAATAACAGTTCGATAGAGAAATAGAAGCACAATGACTTGGTTAATAAGAAAAATACTTGTTCGACATTATGACTAGAACGATGATGATACTCAGTTAACGATATATACGTATGATTTGGCGAATTCAGATATGACTACGAGAATGACATAAGTGCGAGTGTTGGAGTCAGCAGTACAATATGATCGACGAATTTACGTTTCCATGCATTACACCACGAGTTAATGCTAGTAATAAGGACGACAGCAAGTACGTGCTGCTAACAAAGTCCAAGACAGACTTGAAGGTATGTGTTCCTCAAATATGATATCTGGTCCTAACCACATTTTAGGCATTTTCATACTGGTCTCACATGGTCCCTCCGCCGAAATTATTAATGAGAAGAATAATTGTTGTAATTAAATAATTAGGTATTTTATGTTGTTAATATATGTTTTATTGTGTAAATTATATGTTTATTAATAATATATATGTTATATTGTGAAATTATATGTTTATTAATAATATATATGTTTTATTGTGCAAGTTAAAATGGTGTAATCTATTTAGTATTATAATAATTAATTATTCTTTAACAGAACTCGCGTGAAAGATAATAATTGGAGGGTTAATAGCCGCACACATGCAATGCACAATAATAATAAGTCCACTAAGTACGAGTTTACGGCCATGTTAAAAGATATAGATATTACGTTGATGATAATTAAGCTGAAAGTTCAACTTTAAGTCTTTTATTTTATTTGTTTTCCCACAAATATAAGCTGTGTCCTTTCTTTTTGACGATGTGCGATATTTAAGAAACGTTTAATACGTGTACAGTTAGCTTCAAAACATGCAAATACATAAACATTCAAAATTCATATTTATGACCACATCACAATGCTTTCATAATACAGGAGGTGGGGTTACTTAATTATTGAAATTTAAAAAATAAAACGCAATTTACAACTGTTTAAAATTGGTGATCCATATAAAATTAGAGTGTGGCTCCACTCGACTTTCTCATACCAGCGTCAATATTTAAGTAGCTTGTGTATTTTGTTTTTTGCAAATTTTGCAAGGAAAATTTGAAAACTATGTATTGATCGAAATGATCACAATCATAGCACGTTACTCTGTATTTCAAAGGGCTCTAAAATATATTTCGATTAATGCCAAGTTTGACAATGTTGCCTCTGGAGGGCGGGGGGGGATTTATAGGAACAGATGTCAAGTTATATAATTATTATATTACACTTCATAAATATACTTCGAGTAATTGGGAATTTTTCTCTAAAGACACTGCACAGTTTAGATTTTATATTTTTACGCAAGCATCCCCCCATCCTGTTTTAATAATATTTTAGACAAACATTTCTCACGCTTTAAAATAATTTTACAATTCAAAGTATGTGCCTAGAACTAACAATTCAAAGGTTACAAGCCTAGTTAATCTTTTGGAAACACATTGTATATTGTATTATATATAAGGGAAATGCAACAGTAACATGCATTGTTGTCCGCATATATTTAAAAGTATTTCCAAAAAAATATCCAGGAAGGTATTTTTATACAAAATTATCTTTTGCATATTTTTCTGCAAAAGTTTCATAAATTAATCCGGCGAGTTTTAGTTAAGAAAAAAGAATGCTTTTATTTTGGGATACAAGGAAACAACATAATTGTGCAGTGGGTATCAAACTGTATCTAATTTGATTCCAGAGCAATTTCGAGATCTACCAGAAAACTAATTTCTACTAATGAAGCAATCTCCATATTTTCCGCTAGCATCATAATGCAATTAATCTATTTGCAAATTAATTTGACGCATCAGATAGATTACGGCAATTAGACGCTCTGCGCGATGCCAAGCATAAAAACTCCATAAATAATTTACGTAATTATGCAAATATTTGTTAGGAGTACGACTATACATTTCAAATGTCATAACATTTGCCAGAGGTAGAAAAAGTAGCTACACTGATTATGAAGAAATTTTCCAATCCAGTTTTCAAAACATACCTTATTTAAGCACACTTTTTAAAACTTGATTCTAGAACAGCTGAGATTTTGACGAAAATCTTACACTTTCCAATTAAAGTGTATGCCCTTTTTCTGTAATAAAAATGTAATAAATAATTAGCAACTAGCTACTGGACGCAGCTGTTAAGACCTTTATAACTGAAAAATAATTTAAGATATTAATCACTGTCCAATATAAACTTCGCAACTATATTTTACCAATAATAATTGTATTTCCGTATAAAAAAGTGTTCTCAAAACTGTTAATTTCCGTCTGTTCTGAGCATAGCAATTTCACAAATTATCGTATTCACTCTTTATCTTCTACATGATAGTTTTGATTATAAAATATCATAGCGGCTAGTGCATTTGTCCTTGAGTAATTGTGTCTACACGTTGCAGATGGACATAAATCCAAAAATATTTTAATTTTATTTCCAATGACAGAGAACAAGACAGACATTATACAAACAGAACAGAACTCGAAACATATAACGTGAAAAGTTAATATCTCATCATTTAGCTTCTAGCGTTCCAATACTTCTCCACCTCAGAAGCTCCATGCAGCGACGGGTATCTTCCGATGTGGGTCCTGTCCATTTTTTCATTTAACCCGCAAAGTGGGCAATTTGGGCTGGAAAAAATGCCAACACTATATAGATGGCTCGCCAAGCAATCACGACCAATTTCGAGCCTAAAATTGGCCGCTGCTTTTTCCTGAGGTTTGTCAGCTATTTTCCTTTCCAAGATATCCCTCCAGCTTTTATTTGAGACACGCGTCATAAGTTCTTCCTTCCATTTTTGTTTCAAAAATTTGCGAATATATAGTTTTACAGAATGGAAGGAACAATTTGTAGATATCTTTTGAAATATTTCTATACCTTTGTTTTGCAAGTTTATCGGCCTGGTCGTTTCCGTAAAGGCCACAATGTAAGGCAAGGCAATGATCCAGTGTAAGGCAATTTCTTTACCCCCTAGTCTCATTTTTTTTGGCATTCAAGGATTTTCTCGGAGGTTTGACAAGCCCCTGATCCTTTTTTTTTTTTTTTTTTTTTTTTTTTTAAATTTTGCGTGGGTGTGTTTGTTCTTTGTTCGTTTTGTGGTTGTCCTCTTCTCGGATTCCTGCTCTGCAGCCGTCCGTTTTTCGGCTTGAAATTTTTACTCTGGATTCCTGGTTATCAGCCGTCCTCTTTTGGTTATTAAATTCTTTGTTTTTTTTAATCTTTTTCCTTTTTGTGTCTCTCTTGTATTGCATTGTATTGTACTGTACCATATTGTATTGTTTTTATGTTTTGTTCTGTCGTTGCCATTCTTTTGCTTGTTCTGTGTATTTTATGTATTTCATGTTCTTCTTTTCGTTTTGTTTTAGTTGGTTTTACTACATTTGTGCTTGGGTTTTTTCCCTTAGGGGTTTTCCCCTCTTTTCTTTTTTTCCTTCTTATGTCTCTCTTGTATTGTATTGTATTGTTTTTATGTTTTGTTTTGTTGCTGCCATTCTTTTATTTGTCTTGTAACTGTGTTGTGATTCAATTTTAACCTGTTTTGTAATGTTTTGGATCTAAAATAAAGTTCCCGGCCACACACTTAGCTACAGTAAACCTTCGGGTCTGTCGTGTGGTCTGGGTTTTCAACACTTCAAGCCCCTGATCCAATAGCCTGTAGTGCTGCCCTTGAGACCGAGAGAATGGCCACTTTGTCGTAGCAGAGATTTGGGGCATTTATCTGTCTCAGGGCTACACAAATACCCATCACCTAGCCATCAAAAGCAGTTTTCTGCCTACCCACGGGTATGTAATCCAAAAATATTCGAAAGTTTTCCAGGAAAGCCAATAAACAAGCATTTCCATCAAAATTATGAATTCGAAAATTTACATGAGAACAATACTTTATATTGTAATATCAAAAAGTAATAGTTGCATTTATATTTGTATCTCCGTACAAAACCATATTGTTAAAACTGTCAATTTCGAATAGCGTCTATTCCAAGTATGGAAATGTTAAAATATCGTATCTACTCTTGCTCTTCCACATGATATTATGGATCATAAAATATTATGACGGCAAGTGTATATAATCTTGAATAATCATGTCTACACATTACAGACGGATACTCGTATATATCGAAAAATATTCCAAAGTTGCTCAGGAGAGCTCAAAACATGTATTTCCATTGAAATACTGAATTCGAAAATATACATGCTAACAATAAGTATAGAAAGTAGTGATATGTGAGTCGTCACACGTCATGTATTGACGCTACGTGGACCATTCTCGTAAAGTGGAGTAAATAAAGAAATACATAATACCAGTAATTAAAATGAAGAGGCTTAATTTTAAACAATAACAAAGAATTTATTTCATTAAGATAAAACCTTATTTAATAACTATTAACATCTGGTAAATTTCATATACCAACATCTTTAGTGTAGTACATTAAGACAATCAAATCCCCTCATTCTATGATCATAATATGAGCATTACAATTATTAACCTATTAATGTACATTAACTCACTATTCTTACAAGCCTACGTCTTAATGGCCCAGGTTAACCTTATTTAGGAGGGTCAGAGAGATAATAATAATCAAAGTGCAAAAATATGTGTAGAATTGTCCTACCTCGATCATCACTGCCGATGTCGGACTTTATGACAGCGCGCTCCGGCTCTGTCCCGTGGGCTCGCTCTCTCCGAGATCCGTCGCTCTTGCGACCTCTTCTTTTCACTCACAAAATTCAAGTCCTCGATTTCAAAAACTTAAAGTCCAAAGTTGCTCTCTGTCTCTACCCCCTTAACAAGGCGCCCCTGTCCATAATTGGCTAAGTAAATTAAGGGCTACGCCCTTCAGACTATATTATTGGTCAAGGCCCCCCCCGAAATATGAGATATGCAGTCTCCAGTTTTAAAATCGTTGAAAGTTCTCACGAGAATTTTCCCAAGGTTCGAGTGATATAAATTGACTTCTGGGGTCAGGAAGTTCAACCCCTTCCGTTTGTTGTAGCACCTAATGCTGACATGAACTTGAGAAGCACCCTCTCTTTTCGAAATGAATGTCCGGTGCAGCTGCGTTCGAGGGAATGTTACAAAAATTGCCTCACTTCA
Source organism: Amaurobius ferox (assembly GCA_951213105.1). Taxonomy (NCBI): domain Eukaryota; kingdom Metazoa; phylum Arthropoda; class Arachnida; order Araneae; family Amaurobiidae; genus Amaurobius; species Amaurobius ferox. Next base: position 101,211,486 of record OX578136.1, read on the forward strand.
TGAGGGACCGTCTTCTTAGGTCCACTTCCTTTTTCAAAAGAGCAATGTTATATTGGGAATTGAAAATTACAATATAACAATTACCCTTCTTCCCCCCCCAAAATTTGGTGGGAAAAAAGCCAATTACAAAGTGCCAGCTCATAGTTGCTTCAGGCGTGTCCACTGTGTAGTCCAACAACTCGTCTTGCTCTCATCTGTATCTACTGTAAAAATGCACTATATACACATATACACAAATCATATTATCATATATATACTCTTATATGCCATCAAAAGAACACGAAAATACTATACAAAAATACAATTCTCAATGTGTCTGCAAATGACGATATCTGTGTCGTTCAGTTGTACTTAATATCGATTAAAAGTCTATTCATGTAAGCACAAGTTCGTCCACTGGTGATATGTCTTTTTTTTTTTTTTTTTTTTTTTTTAAACAATATAGTTCCACAAAAGTTCAAGGTGTATATCTGTAAAATTGTTCACATATGATAACCAAAGTCACTTTGACCGTCAATTGGATACTTGTTGGGATCAGGGACTTACGCGTATGGTCCCTAATAATATCACTTTGTCCCCTTGTAGTTATGATGGAAAGTGTAAAATATCTTTCCTTTGAAAAAAAAAAACACTGATATCACTGCACACTTGGAAACCGCTGAAATGTAAATCGTTCCACTGCTGGAACTCGTTGCAGAACTGGATCGCTGTCTAACTGGAATTCGCTGAACTGTAAGGCGCTGAACTGCTGGAACTCGCTGAAGGATTGGACCGCTGTCTAACTGGAATTCGATGAACTGCAAGGCGCTGAACTGCTGGAGTCACTGACCAAATGAGAATCTTTGTGCACCAGGAATCGTTGAGCAATGTGAATCGGTGATCAACAGGAATTGCTGACCATTTGAGAATCGTTAGGCAACCGGATCTGTACGCTGTGTCATGTTTTGTTTAGGACAATCAATACACATAGATTACACTCAAGCTTATTAAAATACTCTCTTCTCTTAAAACTCCCTTAAGTATCATTTTTTTATAAATTCAATTTCTATAATTTTAATTTGTCACCCGGCACACGAACCATTACAAAGAAACTCTCTTTTTTTTTTTTTTCAAACTCCTTTAAATTTTTTTTACTTTCTCAAAAATTGCCCCATTGAAATTTCTACACTTTATCTACTTTAAATCCTTCCATATAATATATACATTTTCTATTCAAATTTGATACTCCCTTCAAACTTACATTTTACAAATTCCTACTATTTATTTATTTTACATTTCTCTACCTTATGTTTTTCCACATTATATATATACATTTCTTATTTAACATCCTATCCATTTATCTACTTTAAATCCTTCCACATAATATATACATTTTTTACTTAAATTTGCTACTCTCTTCAAACTTCAATTTTTCAAATTCCTACTATTTATCTATTTATGTCCTTCCATTCTATATATACACTTTTATTTACATTTGTTTCTCTACTCAAACTTAAATTCTTTAAATTCCAACAATTTATGTATTTTATCTCTCCACATTATATATTCATTTCTTCTTACTTTTTTTTTTCATCCTATCCATTTAAATTTGATACCTTACTCAAACTTAAAATATTCAAATTCTTACACTCTCTATACATTAAACTTCACCACTCTTATTTAATTCATATATTTGTCACTTCATCATGTGTTCTGAACCGGACATGCCATAAATATAACTCATGTACATACTTACAATAAAATACTTAAACAATTACACTATCCTCTCAAATACTATCAAAATAAGACTTATATAACTCCAAAAATTTCCGCAATATACTTTAAAATTTTCCTACAATCTCTGAGATGACAGAAAAACCCATATAAATATTTAATTACCATCCTACTTAAATTCTTATAACTCCCCTGCGATTCTATATTACACTATCCATAATTATACATTTTCTTTCACATATCCCCTGATTTAATCCAAATCTTATACTTGGATACGGAATTTCCCGAATTCATTAAATTATTCACTTTCCCACTTAATGAAACCATACTTAAATTTTTTTTTCGTAAATCTTATCACTCACTGAAATTCTCTCAATGCATACAAAATTACCAATTTTCTCTCAAAAACCATTAACATTTATTTGAGTCTCCAAACCATTCGTTCCAATGTATTTTTCCCAATTCTTCCAAGATCCTATTCCTTATATGTTGTTTGGGCACAAGGTCAACACGTCCTTGCTATTGTGTCATTTTCCCTGGAAAGCGGTCCCCTTTCTGGCCTGCGGCTAATACGGGCATTTCTTCGTGTAAGTTCCCATGGCCAATTAGCTGTACAAATTTTTGACGATGTCGTTTTGGCAAAATGGTACAAATGTTCTCGTCCACGTTTCCGCCATGTTGTGTAAAGTGTTTAGGACGACGAGTTGTGCGCGTAGCAGTGTGTGTGATTGTCTGTGTTTCGCGACTCCTATGGATTAAGCATTTCCCAGGATTACGCAAGGATTCATTTACCCCACGGATTAATTAAAATGCGGTTAGTGTCCTTTTGTTCTACCATTGTATTTTATTATTATATCATGTTTATTCCCGCCCCTAGCATCTAAATCGAAAACCTCGCTATTTTAAAATTTTCACTGTGTGACCCTATCAAAATGTATGTAGAAACGCTTTTTTTTTTTTTTTTCAAATGCTTTTTATTTAACCAACAATTCGCGTATGTTTATTAAAATTATCTATTCATTTGAAATTATAATTTGCGTATATTACAATTATCTATTTTCTTTGAACTGCCATTTTGATTTTTAATTAAAATTCTCTATCCCTTTTAAACCCTAATTTCTTTTTATTTTAATTACCCATTATTTAGTTATTTAAATTACAACTTTTATTTTGAATTGCCAATTATTTATTTATTTAGATTACAATTTATTTTATTTTATTTATTTTTTTTTATTATGAATTATTTATTTATTTAAATTCCAATTTTTATTCTTAATTATGAATTATTTATTTATTTAAACTAGGAAAAAAAAAATTGTTTTTCTTTTTTTTTTTTTTTTTTATATTTACCAATTATCTAATCATTTTAAACTATAATTCTATAATTCCTATTTCCTCACGCGTATTCATCCAACTATGGTTGATCAGTCCGCTAATTACATGAAGAGCGCGTGGAGAAAGTTTACTTTTGTTTTAAAATTTCACTGTTCTTTGAAAAGAGTTTTTTTTTTTTTTTTGAAATTCAAAATATCCCTTTATTTAATATTCCTAATTATCTTACCCATCGAAATTTTTATTGCCTGGAAATCAAAATTCTCTTAAAAAAAAACTTTCTTTTTAAAGAGTTATAACGACTTTTTATAGAATTCTACCGATGTCCCCCTTTTGCTTTTTTTTTTTTTCATGAAATGTGACGTATCTTCTCTGTTATTTATGTTCTTTCCAAAATTTGAATTTAATATATCCACATCTTTAACCTATCATCCCTAAAATTTCTTTTGTCCTCCAACGATACTTGTTATTTATTTTGTAACAATTATTTATTTTTTTTAAATCACAATTTTTATTCATAATTCCCAATTATTTATAGTTCCATATTTATTTAAACTTTCTTGTTTATTTAAACTTTCAACTAATTAATGTATGATTTATTTAAAATTTCCTCAATTTTTTTTTTTCACAATTTGTTTACACTTTCTTAATTAATGTAATATTTATTTACATTTCTTTAATTTATAATTCAATGTTTATTTAAAATTTCCTTTATTTACAATCCAATATTTATTTAAAATTTGCGTTCCATCTTTCGCGTTGCATTTTGTGAATGGCGATTTTTCTTTGTTACTAATATTTTCAAAATTTTGAATTACGGTTTGTCCGCGTTCTTACCTATGTTTAAACTTCTTTCGTGTTTTAATTGAATCAATTTAAATTTAAATTCTTTAAAGATCTCAAATCATATCTGTGTTTCGGCCTAACCGGTGTTGGAAGAAGTACTGTGCGTGAACAATTTGTACTGCTTATATCGTCCCCTTGTGAATTTCCCGCTGATTCATCCTTCCCCTGAACGTTTTCCTGTTCCATCTGTATACATCCCCCATCTACTTGTGTTGGTCCCTCTTGCGCATCTCGTTCTATTTCTCCCGCCTTTTCATTCGTGTTTGCTTCAATTTGTGTACAGTCCCCCTGTTCTGAAAGTTCCAAATTCTCGTGTGTTTCTAGCGTGCTATGTCTGCCTGAGTCCCCCCCTGTTGAAAGAATGTTTGCGTTCGGAGAGTCTTTTGGAGGGATGATTGCATTCTCTCGTGCGCTCTGAGTTGTTTCGTTTTGCACTTGTGCGGTAACCGGTTTCGTGGATCTAAGAGTAAGAGTGTTTTCGTGCGGATGGTGTGGTGACTCTGTGTACTGTCCGTTTGCTATTTCCTCCTCCAACATGATAAGCGGAATATTCTCATTTTGACCGCGGTCTTTCTTTAGTTCCGGTTTTGGTTCAGAGTTTTGTGCGTTTTTAGGAGTGGGGAGAAGTGGTGACTTGTATTTGTTTATGTAGGGCATTTTTAGATGTGGCTTGCGGTCGGGAAGAGTCCTTAATCTATTTATGTGGGCTTTTATGATTTTAGAATTTGGTTTGTCACACAGTTTTATTTCATATATAAATCTATTTATTCTATTAATTACTCGATAAGGTCCCGTGTGGTTCCCCTTTTTATACCGATTATTATTGTTTTCCATGAACACCCTGGACCCGATTTCCAAATCCCTGAATTTAGCTCTTTGGAGTTGTTGACTTTCTTGGCGTTCTTTCGCGAGAATTAAATTTTTATTTGCCTCCTTAAATGCGTTATTCATCACTGTTATTTTTTTTATATATAATCCTGATATGTTGTTTCTGTATTATTTTCTGTTACATTAGTTTCAAAAAAAGTTGGAAGGTCTCTTCCAAAAAAAAGAAAGTTTGGTGTTTCTTTGGTGCTTGAATGTACTGTCGCGTTGTAAACAGCTACGTGGCATTGTACTGCGGTATCCCAGTATGGAGAATTCTCCGCTAATGTCGCTAAGGTGTGTTTCAATTGTTTGTTAGTAACCTCCACTATACCGTTAACCCATGGCGAACGTACCGATGCTATTCTGGCAACTATTCCGAGTTTCTCTGTCATAATTTGATGTATATTAGATGTAAATTGAGAGCCTGCGTCCGATAACACTGTCTTAGGACATCCCCAATTCATAAAGTAATTTAAGAGTCTATCAGCAACCGTAGTGGCCGTTACATCCGGGATTGGAAACATTTGTATATGTTTGGAGAAGTGGTCTACCACCGATAACACATATTTATTATTTGAAGTGCTAGTTTGAAATGGTCCGCAAATGTCTGTCGACAAAATTTGCACAGGCCCATCAGGTATAGGATTTCTTCCCAGGGGAACGGGCTGATTTTTTCCCTTTTTCTTTCTACACTGTTCGCAAGATGTAATAAAATTTTGTGTGTCACTGTACATACCATTCCAATAATACCTGTCCGATAATAATTTGTAAGTTTTATCAATCCCTGCATGTGTTACGTGTGTAATCGCTAAAATTTCTTTCTGTAAATTTCTGGGTATAACTATAGTTTTGTTCAAATTGTCTCTCCAAGGTCTGTCCTTCCAGTTTCCTACGTGCATTAATAAATTAGTTTCCTCGTCAATATATAATGTGTCATAATGTTTACCCTCTTTAAAATTCCGATTTTGTAAATTTTCTCTGATTATTTTTAATTTTGGATCTTTAATTTGTTCATCTAAAATTCTATCTAATGCCGGGATTTCTGTTATTGTGTTTATCTGTGCAATATAGACACTATCCTCATTCACATATCCATTTCTTTTCATCGTGTTTTCTCCCTTAATTTGTTCTATCAGGTTAATTTCTCCCCTTGGATTCTCAATGTTTTGTTTTCTCTCGTTCTGCTCTGTTTGTTTACTTTCAAAATCATCTCTACTTAAAAAATCCGCTAATAAATTATCTTTACCCGGGACGTGAATAAATTCATAATCGTATTCAGATATGTCTAAAAGCCACCTCTGTAATACGTTGGGTGGGTTTTGTATTTTTAAATGCTGTCCCAACGGCAAATGGTCAGAAAGCACAAAAAACTTTCGGCCGAAAAGGAAATTTCTAAAAAATTTCATTCCCTGATGCATAGCTAATAATTCAATTTTCATGGCCGGATACTTTTGCTCCTGTATCGATAATTTCCTGCTAAAATATGCAATCGGTTTTAAAATCCCATCTCTGTATTGTAAAAGAGCGCCTCCTATGGACTGAATGCTGCCATCGATATTCAGATAAAAGTCTTTGTCAAAATCTGGCTGTATAAGTAATGGTTTCTTGAAAAAACATTCTTGGAGTGCCTGAAATGCCTCTTCACATTTATTATCCCATTTAAATTTATTATCCTTTCTTGTTAAGTCTGATAAAACCGCGGTTAATTGAGCATAATTTTTTATTGAATTTCTGTAAAAATTACAAATGCCTAAAAATCTTTTAAATTTTCTTAAAGTTTTTGGTACTGGAAATGAAGTGATTTTGTTTATATTTTCATCTGTTGGTGTAATGCCTTTTTGACTAATTTCAAATCCTAAATATGCTACTTTTTCTACAAAAAATTTACATTTGCTGGGTGTTAGAGTTAGGTTGTATTTTCTTAATTTATCGAATACTAATTTTAATTTATGTATTAATTCTGAATAAGAGTTAGCCGGGATTATTATGTCGTCGATGTAAGCTTGTATGTTTTCCTCTCTTAAGTCCGCTAAAATGGTGTCCATAACCTGTTGAAAAATTGGAGCGGAGCTTACGTGTCCAAAAACGAGTCATTCAAATTGGTAATTGCCATAGGGCGTTGTAAAAGCAAATAATTCTTTTGTGTCTTCAGGTAAAACCAATTGGTTGAAAGCACTATGAAAATCCAGTTTCGAAAAGTATCTATGTCCGGCTAATTTAGTTATAATTTCATTCACACAGGGAATTCTGTAAGGAAACAGAGTGGATATGTTATTAATTAATCTCAGATCTAAACATAAGCGGTACTCTCCACTTGTTTTACGCACTAAAATCATCGGTGATGCAAAATTTGATTTTGTTCTGGCAATTATCCCTGCTTCTTCTAACTCTTTTAATTGAGTTTTTGCGGTATCCTGCAGTGCGTACGGAACGTCGTATGGCCTGGAACGTATTGCGTGGTCATGTGCAAGCTTTATCACCGGTTTTACGATGTCCGTCGCTCCTAAAGTTTTTAATGATTTTGAAAAAACGTCCGAATATTGCATTACAAATTTGAGGAAATCTTGTTTAATGTTTGGGTCCATGTGGTCAGTATTAAAATCTTCTGTTTTCAACTCTTTTTTTCTTTCTGCTATTATCTCCGGTTTAGCCTGTATTAAATTTATCATCTCTTCGTATTTATGTGTCCGTTCACTAATTTCTGGTTCTTTAATGTCCTGTTGTTGTATCGTAAAATCTGTCGTAATGTTTCCTAAAGCCATGTTTTTATTTAATGTAATTGTCGCATTCGTGTTATTCTGAACTTCAATTTTAAATTTGTTCTCATTCATGTGGTATATTCCATAATTCATCATAATGTATGATTTTTCTTTGGGTTCGAACAAAACCTCTGTTCCATTTTCTAGACTTTCCTCACTATATACTACAACATTCTCCCTCGAATTAGGTTTGATTTGTACTTTTCTTAAAATTTTGGCTAGATTCGGTTTTTCCTGTATTATCTCATTTATTTGTCTATCAATTTGCCTATCAGAATTTAAAATTATTTCTATGTCGCCCATCTTCAGAATGTTCTTTTGTGTATTCAAAATGGCTTGATTTTTCTGTAAAAAGTCAAAACCCAATACTCCCTTGAATTTTTGTGTAAATTTTGCTGTTGTGACAAAAAAAATGTGTTTGAACTGTTTTCCCTGAATTTTGAATGGAATTTCCACAGTCTTTATATATTCAATACTATGTCCTGTTAAAGTTGATATTGTAACACTCCTTGACACATATTTAATTTTGACATTATCTTTAATTTTATTGAACAATTCTAATGATAATACACTAACGCTCGCTCCTGAGTCTATCATGAGTTCGCTTTGTATATTTTTAAATTGAACTATTATTGTTGGCAATTCTGTTTTTTCAATTTGTTCTCCTACCGATGCAATCGTTTCCTCATGTTTTTCAGTACTTTCATCGTTATGTATCTCCAATTTCTTATTTTCTGTTTGTACAGGAATTTCAATTTTTCTCGGGAACTTTACCCTGTAATTTTTCTCTCTTTGTAAGTTATTATTTAAAGCTCCCACAATTAGTTTAAATTATCTCTTCTATTAGGGAAATTTCTGTATTCAAATCTTGTATTCATCTCTCTTCCATTGTTTCTTTGCCCGCCCGATTCTCTGATTCTGTTTTGGTTTGACTCGTCCCTATTATATCGTTGTTCCCTAGAAAATGTACTTTGTGTGGGGGGTGCTGCATAGTAATTTCTGCTCTGTTGATAGTTTCCAAAGGCGTGGTTTGGCCTATAATCGTATGTGTCCGGCTGGGAGGGGTAAGTTCTGTGGTCATCATACGGCTGGGTTTGAAATGAGTGGGGAGGGGACTGTATTTGATTATGCCAATGTGTTCTCGCGTTGTTTATGTTTAGATTCTGGGTTTGCTTAAAATGATCAGCTTTGTATATTCGGCATTCTCTCATGAAATGTCCCTGTTTATTACAGTAGTGACATGTTACGGGTTTTTTTGTTTGTGTCGTGGGAATTTGTACTTTTTCTTGGATTTTTAATGTGTTTATTTCTTGGGTAATTGAATTTAAAATATGTGCGTTAAATTCCTGTTGCTCTTTGCGGAACGTCTCAATTTCCTGTCTATATGTAGCACTATTTACATTTGCCGTTATCGCAGCTAAATTTGCCTGTTCCAAGTTTGTGGCTATTTTTACAGCTTCATCAAAATTTTGGGCATTAGTTTTTATTATTTCTCTCTGGAATTCAGGTGTTACTGCCTCTAAAAATTTACTTAACCTTAATTTATCCATAATCTGTTGTGTCGCTTCACTGTGCTCTGTGTCGCCAATATAATTTAAAGTTAGTGTTGTTATTCTGTGTGCTAGCTGCTTAATCGTTTCTCCCTGTGTCTGTTTTGCGGTCGTGAAAAGGATCTGATTTGTTGTAATGTTCGGTTTTTCTGTAAAGAACTCTAATAACCTATCCCTAAATTTTTCGAAAGATGTTTCCCTTCTTAATTCTTGTGACCCTATATAAAATTTTCTTGCATTCCCTCTTAACCGAGATTTCACAATTGCTAACTTTTCCTCCTCTGACCAATCCCCCAAGCTGCTTAAAGATTTGATCTGGTCAAAAAAAATTTCTACATCATTCTCTATGCCATTGCATTCCCCTAATAGGTGTATAAGTCCTGGTAACCTGCCCCTCGTTGCTGGAGGATTTTCTCCGCTTTCCGTCATTCTAAATTTCACTTTCTCGCAAAAATTCTATATCTAAAATTATCTCCTGTTTTTACACCTCAAAATGTTCCCCCAAAATATTTAAATACAATATCACATAAATTCAAAAACATAATTCTAATCATTTCACTATCTACGCATGCAAATACTTCAATCCTCATAATAAACTCCTAAAATATTACACAAATATTTACATAATTCAAAAATTTCTTAAAAGCTTCAAGTTCCCTAATAATTATATTTTCAAATACAATATGGCATGTCTCATTGAGAACACATAATGATTCGTCACTTTGTTTGCTTCTCATACTGTGAAATAAATTTTCTTAAATTTACTTATATTTATTTTAATTTTAAAATTCTTTCTTTAATTTAATCCTTATTTTACACAAAAAAATTTTTTATTCAATATTTTCATTTTTCATTAATTCCAAATATTTTTATTGTCTTCATTAAAATTTAAATTCTGGCATATAACAGGTCTAAAACAGCAAAGTCGCCAGAAGGGTGAAATAATTTTGAATCCAGGTTTGATTGGTCATGATCACCAATATGATAAGGGTGCAATAATTTTGAGTCCAGGTTCGAAACTGGTTTAAACGGCACCAAAATGATATGTGAGTCGTCACACGTCATGTATTGACGCTACGTGGACCGTTCTCGTAAAGTGGAGTAAATAAAGAAATACATAATACCAGTAATTAAAATGAAGAGGCTTAATTTTAAACAATAACAAAGAATTTATTTCATTAAGATAAAACTTTATTTAATAACTATTAACATCTGGTAAATTTCATATACCAACATCTTTAGTGTAGTACATTAAGACAATCAAATCCCCTCATTCTATGATCATAATATGAGCATTACAATTATTAACCTATTAATGTACATTAACTCACTATTCTTACAAGCCTACGTCTTAATGGCCCAGGTTAACCTTATTTAGGAGGGTCAGAGAGATAATAATAATCAAAGTGCAAAAATATGTGTAGAATTGTCCTACCTCGATCATCACTGCCGATGTCGGACTTTATGACAGCGCGCTCCGGCTCTGTCCCGTGGGCTCGCTCTCTCCGAGATCCGTCGCTCTTGCGACCTCTTCTTTTCACTCACAAAATTCAAGTCCTCGATTTCAAAAACTTAAAGTCCAAAGTTGCTCTCTGTCTCTACCCCCTTAACAAGGCGCCCCTGTCCATAATTGGCTAAGTAAATTAAGGGCTACGCCCTTCAGGCTATATTATTGGTCAAGGCCCCCCCCCGAAATATGAGATATGCAGTCTCCAGTTTTAAAATCGTTGAAAGTTCTCACGAGAATTTTCCCAAGGTTCGAGTGATATAAATTGACTTCTGAGGTCAGGAAGTTCAACCCCTTCCGTTTGTTGTAGCACCTAATGCTGACATGAACTTGAGAAGCACCCTCTCTTTTTGAAATGAATGTCCGGTGCAGCTGCGTTCGAGGGAATGTTACAAAAATTGCCTCACTTCATGAGGGACCGTCTTCTTAGGTCCACTTCCTTTTTCAAAAGAGCAATGTTATATTGGGAATTGAAAATTACAATATAACAAGTAGTATGAGAAAGAAATAATAGTATGAGAAAAAAAGTATAATATTATTTATAGTACTAAGGGCCTCTGCCCTCGGCTCGCTCAGTTCGCGTGCCCCCCTTCGGGAGGCTCGCTTTATATCTATCTTTCCTAAAAATTTTACTTTCAAAAATCTATTTTCTATCCCTGCCTATTTTCCGCAAGAGGGAAAAGCAGGGATTTTTCTTAGCCCAGGAAATCCAAAAACTGAATTCCTTGTTCCTGCGCTCGCTTCACGAACTATTTCATGCCACAACAAAAGTTAAGTTTAAATTGATAAACGGTTTATTTCATCCTGTTACGCTATATCTGTATAAATGTACCAAATTTCATATTTCTGTATCCTATGGTTTTTACGGTACGAGACAGAGAAATCGCTAGACGCGCCGATACGGAAAAAAAAGTTCACTTCAGAAGGGCATAAAAAGTAAAATATCTCAAAAACTACATCGAAATTAAAAAAGGGGCTTCGTCCTGAAAAAATTCACCTGTGTAGGTATTTTTCTGCAAACTCGCAACTCAAATATTTTGTCTTTGACATTAAATATTTCTTAAACTACAATATATATATAAAAATTTGATGTGGACAACACATGACTTTCCTTATATAATGCAATGAATTTACTACTTTTACAGCAAAAAATAGGTTTTTCTTATAGTAGATACTTATATTCTCTCCAAGATATTGGATTTTCGACAATTTGTCGTCATTTTCATTGATTTAGCGTCATTTTAACCCATGTAGCGAGATTTGCGTTAATTTAAGAACATTTCAAAAAGTCGCTAAGTTGGCAACATTCCGCCAATTTCGTCGCCAAAATGTCGCTCAGCTTTACTGACGGAGAAATAAGTTATTCTTATAGCAGATGAATGACTATTGGCGTTCAAATACAAAAGTTTTACTCAAAGTATCTTTTCTCATGAATGAAACGAGCTATATCCACGAGAATGATGTCACCAAATTTATCGCATGGCATTACATATGAAAAGTGAACATGTTTCTCAATAGGAAATATATTTTTTATTTTATATGATTTTTTGATAATTTTATTGAAAAATGTGTAACATCTCAAAAACGGTTAATGTCAGCGTTCTAAAATTTATGTTAATCGTTTTCCATGGAAAAATTACATAAGAATTGTCTATTTGCGTAACTTTATTAGCGGTTTTGATTTTTTGACGATTTTTTCAAAATTTCACTCGAAAATTTAGAGGTTTTTGAATATTCGATTACGTTTAAATACAATAGACTTCTAGTGTTTACGGATTGTGATTTTTGCACCAAATTTCGTTCGAATCGGTCCATTCGCTCGTCAGTTATCGTCTCCACAGACTCACTGACACACACACACATCTTCAAACATGTTTGATTCGTGATCAGGGATGCTTGAAACGTGCTCTCCCGTCGAAAATTCGAATTCGAATTTTCGACCCCGTCACAATACTTTCCTTATACATTATGTATATAGGGAAAGTAATTTTTGAAGTGAATGTCTGTGTGTGTGTCAGTGAGTTTGTGGAGACGATAACTGACGAACGAATGGACCGATTCGAACGAAATTTGGTACAAAAATCCCAATCTGTACACACTGGAAGCCTATTGCTTTAATATGGAATCGAATGTTCAGAACCCTCACTAAATTTTCTAGTGAAATTTTTAAAAAATCGTCAAAAAATCAAAACCGCTAATAAAATTACGCAAATAGACATTTCTTATGTAATTTTTCATTAGAAAACGATTGACATAAATTTTAGAACGCTAACTTGAACCGCTCTTGAGATTTTGATAATTTTTTTGAATAATGTGCAATAAGTTATATATATATAAAAAAATATTTCCTATTGAGAAACATGTTCACTTTTCATATGTAATACCATTCGATAAATTTGGTGACATCATTCTCGTGGATCTAGCTCGTTTCATTCATGAAAATAGATACTTTGAGTAATACTTTTGTATTTGGACGCCAATAGTCATTTATCTGCTGCAAGAATAACTTATTTCCCCGTCCATAACGCTTGGCGAGATTTTGGCCTCGAATTTGGCGGAATGTCGCCAGCTTGGCGACATTTTTAATTGTTGCCAAATTAACAAAAATCTCGCCAAATTGATAAAAATGACGCTAAATCACTGAAAATGACGACTAATTGAAGAAAATTCAATATCTTGGAAAGAATATAAGTGTCTACTATAAGAATAACATTTTTTTTAACTGTTAAAGTAGTAAATTCATTGCATTATATAAGGAAAGTCATGTGTTGCCCACATCAGATTTTTACTTTCCTTATATACATAATGTATAAGGAAAGTATTTGACGGGGTCGAAAATTCGAAATCGAGTTTTCGACGGGAGAGCACGTTTCAAGCATCCCTGATCGCGAATAAAACATTTTTGAAGTGATGTCTGTGTGTGTGTGTGTGTGTGAAAGTATGTGTGTGTGTGTCAGTGAGTCTGTGGAGACGATAACTGACGTACGAATGGACCGATTCGAATCAAATTTGGTACAAAAATTACAATCCGTAAACACTGGAAGCCTATTGTTTTTATACGCAATCGAATGTTCAGAACCCCCCAAATTTTCGAATGAAATTTTGAAAAAATCGTTAAAAAATCAAAACCACTAATAAAGTTACGCAAATAGACATTTCTTATGTAATTTTTTATTAGAAAACGATTGACATAAATTTTAGAACGCTAACATGAACCGTTTTCGAGATATTGTACATTTTTCAAAAAAATTATCAGAAAGTCATATAAAATTAAAAAAAAATATTTCCTATTGAGAAACAAGTTCACTTTTCATATGTAATACCATGCGAGAAATTAAGTGACATCATTCTCGTGGATCTAGCTCGTTCCATTTATGAAAAAAGATACTTTGAGTAATTTTTTTTGTATTTGAACGCCAATAGTCATTTATCTGCTGTAAGAATAACTTATTTCTTAGTGTATAACGCTTGGCGAGATCTTGGCGACGAATTTGGCGGAATATCGCCAACTTGGCGACTTTTTGAAATGTTGCCAAATTAACGAAAATCTCGCCAAATGGATAAAAATGACACTAAATCAATGAAAATTACGACTAATTGTCGAAAATTCAATATCTTGGAAAGAATATAAGTATCTACTATAAGAAAAATTAAAAATTAATAATATTAATATAAATTCATTACATTATATAAGGAAAGTCATGTGTTGCCCACATCAGATATTTTTTAATATAGAGAGATGAGAAAGAAATAATTGCATTTCAACTGGCATTTTGCATGATAAATATTTTAAACAATCAAAAAGTACAATTCATATAAAGGCCGTACAATTGATACAAAAGTACAATTCATATACATGGTTATCCAGTCGTTTTCACAACAATTTATAAAATCTGATGTAGGCAGCATATGATTTTCCTTACAAACTCAAATTCATTTTATCTTTATTCCTTTAATAATTCCTTAAATTGAATTGAATTGCACAAAATAACGCGAATAATTATTCAAAATTACACTGCACTTGTACTTCAATTTTCGTTTTTATTTGGTAACTGTGCGTATTTTCAAAGTCGGCATAGTAAAAATGCAGAAAAACAAAATATCTCGTGAACAGCTAGGTATAGAGTAATGGGGTTGATGTTATTATTTTTATCGCCAAAAATTAAGTATAAAACAAGCATTTAATTGATACATTTGAGCATATATAATTATTTAATTTTTTATTTTGACGATTTTTGCTGGTCGTTTCGCAAAAGTGGCAGCAATTTTTCCAGAATCGTACCAAAATCTAATCAGCATCAGAGTAATTCACAAGTGACATATCTAGCAAATTTTGTGAAATTTGCTTAATTAGTTTTTTAACTAGAGTGGATACATACAATTTTTGAGTGTAATTTCGTAAAACAGGGCAGGTTCTTTTATTACGAATCGTACCTAAACATAATCAGCACCAGGGTAACCCACATATGACTTACCTATAAATTTTTATGAAATTTTGCCCATAAGTTTTGGAGTTAGAATTTTGCCCATTAGTTTTGGACATTTCACAGACAGACGCACACAGATAGAGCGAGATGCAAGACATCACGTTAAGAGTAGCATTTTCGTATTCCAGAGATCCTAACACGTGTAGATCCGTCGAAAACTCAAGTTGCTATTTCTCGCATGATTCCAATAGTGTCCTTATGCATTACCATATACTGCAGGGAAAGTAAAAATCTGATGTGAGCAGCACATGACTTTCGATGCAGACTCAAATTCACTTTCTCTTCATTAATTAGTCATTAATTAGTCATTCTTCATTAATTAGTCTTTCATTAATTAGTCATTAATTTGCGTTTAATTGCAACAAATAACACTCATAATTTAATGAAATTAACACAGAATTTAAACTTTTATTTCAGCTATCATTTTCATTTGGTAACTGGACTTATTCTCAAAATCGGCAAAATTTCAAAAATGTGAAAAACTAAAATATCTCGAGAACGGCTAGTCTTAGAGTAATGGGGTTGGTTTTATTATTTTCATCGTCAAAAATTACATATAAAACACGCATTTAATTAATACATTTGAGCAAACATAATCTTATTTTAGATTTTTGCGGGCAATTTTGCAAAAAAAGTAGGGTTTTTTCGAATCGTACCAAAATCTAATCAGCACCAGGATTACCCACAAGTGACTTATCTACCAAATTTTGTGAAATTCGGTCAATTAGATTTTGAGTTACGAGTGGATAAATACATTGCACCAACAGACAAACAGACTTCACACTAAAAATAGTTGTTTCGTATTCTAGAGTTCCGAAAACGTGTAGATCCGTTGAAAACTCGAGTTACTATTTTTGGTATAAATCCTATGCTTTCCCTATACATTGCCATGTATTGCAGAGAAAGTATAAATGAATTGGAAATTTGTATAGTTGTGTGTTTTTATTTGGTATAAAATACCTATGTATTCTATTTACTGGTGTCCCTAACTTTGTACATGCAACGGCTTAAACATAATCTTAAATTGAAATGCGCAAACATAATTTTTATCTCTTAATTCCATATCAAGTCAAGATATTTTCATTGTAAGCACAATTGACTATTATAAAGATACGTTCAATTTATTTTATGCTTTCAAAACATCGTTTGAATTTATGTCGATTTAAGAAAAAAAAATAAGTTTTTTAATCTTTATGTACGAATATTGACTACCAAAATAATTAATATAATTACAACTTTATAAAATACTTTGAAGTTGACAAGTCTGAATTTCTTAAATCTCTTAATACAGTTTAAAGAATATTATAGATGTTTTTTCCTTTTTAAAACTTTAATTATTATTATTATTTTTTTTTAGCTTTTAAAGCGGTAGATAGTTTAGCGCGAATTCTTTACACCCTTTGATTAGCAATTTGATTGATTACTGTTTATGACATAAATAATATCTTTAGTGTCGTGAAACAACTTTGGGACAAATGGGAATGATGAATGCTTAAAAAATGACCCAAATTGCGTAGGAAATTATATTTTAATTAAGATGAAATGCTAAAAAGTTCTATTCAATTATTATTCCATTTGTTCCACAAGAGATATTTTATTCTAAAGAAGAAATAGAGTGCTAAATTTCACTCGACTTTGCCGTGCATTCAAATTTCATATATTTTTTTACATTTATGTGAGTCATAATTCTAGAGCTGGTGGGAAAAAGCACATAAGTCAAAAACAAGGATTTTGAAATATCGAGGAAAGAAAATTTTGATGCTTTCAGAACTTTTTTTTAATTTTATTTCTTTGTTTTTAGAATACAGATCTAATTTATGAGTTAAATAAATATAACTTTTCTTAATTTATATTTTTTATAGCACCGATATCCATGCAAAATTCAAGAAGTGTTTAAAGTTCTTCTTTTTTAACATTTTACAATATAATTGAAAAGTGTTTGTTCATTCTGTCTGTCCGTTAGCACGAAAACTGCCGTAAAAATGACTTTATCAAAATGAAATTTTAGTATGTTGTTCAGACGGTCTGTGGGACCTATCTATTTTGATTCCGATCTTTTGTCAAAATGAACCCGTCGACTGTGATTGCATCTTTATCTTTCGTTGTTTTAATAATTTCGCAAACTTTTGATTGCTGCGAATTCATTATAAAATAAAAAACCTCACCAGACTACTATTAGCCAAAGGGTAACTAGTGTGCATCTGATCAACGACGTCTCCTGCACTAAATGGTTTGAGACAAAGTGGCTTGCTAAAAAGAGGATTTCCAGAACAATGCATTTCAATGCTTTTGTACTGGACTCTACCACGTGACAAGCCCCCTAGGCCACCCCCTCTCGCTTTACTTTCTTATCTGATAAAATGAGCCGGGGGTCAAAGGGAACAGCCCAAATACGGAAAAGGCGGTCATTGGCGTCATTTTTGACATTCGAAGCATTTTTATACATAAAATATTAGCCAAGTTACATAAAAAAAGGAGTGTCGACGAAATGTACTTGTCGATGAAATGAGTGTCGACGAAATGTACTTGTCGACGAAATGAGTGTCGACGAAATGGACTTGTCGACGAAATGTACTTGTCGATGAAATGAGTGTCGACGAAATGTACTTGTCGACGAAATGTACTTGTCGACGAAATGAGTGTCGACAAAATGTACTTGTCGACGAAATGAGTTGTCGACAAAATGAATGCGACCCACCTGGGGTACAATGGATCATTGTGCATTGTACCCCATATTCTTCTATAAGTTGAACATCAGTCCTGAATACTGATGAATTATTTGATTATATTGAATAAGTTTACGCAAGATTTAAGTACTATTTTAAACACTTAAAAGTGTTATATCTCAAAATTTCAAATATTGCAAATGAAAATGGAACTACTGAACTAATTAAGTATAAAAAAGTAAATGTTAATGATTTTATATCATGATACCTTACATATGATATTTTAAATCTAAAATAAGAATCAACAAGAATCTTAAAAAAATAATATTTCAAGCTAAATATATTTCTAGTTCTATCTCTTGGTATATTGGATAGAACCAGTGTAGAATTAATGAAAGCAATCATCTTACAGAATAATAATTAGAAATGTTTTTAAATTTTGGAGCTAGAGCCATATCCTGGGAAATGTCCCGAAATGTGCAAGCATAATATGTACTTCAGAAACTGTTTTAAAATATAGTAGTACTATCACGATTAAGCCACCGTTCAGTGTGAAGAGGCACAATGTAGAAAAAAAAAGAAGCAATGATCATTTTCAAATAATAAAATTAATTTAAAAATTAATTCAATATGATTCTGTAACTATAAATATAAATTTATTCTAAAAAGTCTTAACATATTTTTTGTTTTCAGGAATGCCACACAGCAAACCACAGAAAAATGGTAAAGGAACTGTGCCAAATGAAGTCATGAAAGCAGGGTGAAAAAATGTTATTAATGATAATCGGTTCATTCATTTACTCTGCAAAGAGACATATTGCAAAAACAACACTTTTAGTGCATTATGTTCGAAGGTACAAGTCCTCAAAAACAGCAGTTAAGTGAAAAGTAAGAACACATCATCCATTAGATTTGTGTCTAATTATGCAAACTGGTAGGTACTCTCAAAGGAAGAGGAAGAAATGTTAGATACATTGTAGACGCTGCTAGAATACATCATAGACTTATATTTGAAATGACACGAAAATTCATTTATGAATTTGCAATGATTAATCAAAAGAATATGCCAAAGTTATGAAAAAAAATTCAACAGCAAAAAAATTAATTGGCTGTACATTTTTTGAATTCGGAATCTTAAAATGTTTGCCTAAACAGCCAGAAAAACAATTTTTAATCGCCATAAGCCATCAATAAGCAATTCCAACACAATTAACGTTAGTCAATAAGTTTAAGATATAAAGGGTCATCAAAAATACCAACTGATGCATAAGTTCAAAACATCCTAGAAGAAGAAACAATGCAGAAAGTAGAGAAAAATATTCAAAAACAGTTGATTATTGTTTCAAAGGAAGTTAAAAAATAAACTGAGGCTCAATAAACTGGTGCAAAAAAAGACAGGATATATATTTTAAATACAGGGTGATCCAAAAGTCCCTGACATATTTTGAAATTGAATATAAACTCAAGTAATTGCCGTACGATAGTGAGTTTTGGACTAAAATGATTTTCACGTTGAAAAGTTTTGGTTTAGCAAATAAAAAATTTAGTTCTAAGCTTTGTCCATAGATGGCGCTACTTGTTCAAATGTTTGTATATCTGCGTTGGAAATGGAGTACCATTTGGATGTGGTTCGAGCTACAAAGGGGACACATATTGAAATATCGTAGCGGGTAAAAAAGAAAAAAAATGCTCTGTAACTACTCGTCTTCAGTTTTTATGCTTTTTTTGGTATTTTTAAGGTACAGCGCCATCTATGGTCAAAGTTTAGAACTAATTTTTTTTATTTGCTCAACCAAAACTTTTCAACGTGGAAAGCATTTTAGTCCAAATCTCACTATCGTACGGCAATTACTTGAGTTTATATTCAATTTTAAAATGTGTCAAGGACTTTTGGATCACCCTGTCTATCTGAAAGTTCTAATGATTCTGACAGTAATATGTCTATTTATAGTGAAACAGAATACACTGAAACTTATAATATTTTACAGCATGACTCAAATATTTAAATACAGAAGTAAAGATTATGGCAATTATATTTTATAAAATTTCTTATGAAAATATATTATATGGGTTTAGTCATTGAAGAATTAATATAAATCTGTATTTTGTGCGATTAATGCGATAAAATAAATGTCTTTGTTTTTTCTGAAAAAGTTGATACATCTGTCATAAATATTCAAGATATTGTAATATGCCTTCCTGAACCTACGATGCTATAAAATATAGTATAATCTCAGTTGCAGGAAATATTTTGGTGTGCCATTTGTAAATTTCCATTAATTATTGCCTCTATGAATTGAATATATTTTATTCGCCCATCCTTCCTTTTTTGCTTACTATTATTTTTTAACACATTACAATATAGTTGAAAAGTGTTTATGACTTTGTTCATTCTGTTTGTCCGTGAGTACGATAAGTGCCTTATCAATGACTTTATCAAAATGACATTTTTGTGTGTTGCTGAAACGATCTGTGGGACATATGGGAATGCAAATGAATAATAATCACCCAGTTAGTTTTGGTCGAACCTCCCCAGAAGGCATAAGGTATCTGTTTGGACGGTCGTGAAACCCAATAAAAAAAAATCGTGATTTTTAATGCAAATGGATAATAATATCACCCAGTTAGTTTTAGATTGAACCCGGGTTAAAAGAATGAATTACATTGAACACTATGGTACCTAATTTTTCAAACATTTTTTAAACGAAGTTGAAATTCACAAATTGCTTCGAAAATGCTAGGAAATATTCAAATTATCCCACAAAATATATATAAAAAATTTTCAGCAAAATATGTTCTGTAGTTTTTTAAATGAAAATTAAAGTAATAATGGCACCCATATAATCTGAAGAGGTCACGTGACCCACTTTAAAATGAAATATGGCATCCATCTTGTGTTAAAATCGTGATTTTCTTCTTCTTCGACCGTCGAACCTACCAGAAGGCATAAGGTATCTGTTTGGACGGCCGTGCCACCCAATAAAAAAAAAAATCGTGATTTTTAAACATCTTTTTAATTTATATTTAGTGTTGCATCCGTCGTAAAACCGCTTTATTTTTGCATATTATCTGTGTTACTAAATTCTGTGCTTACTTAATTACGCTATTGTTTATTTTAAATGATCACTAAACTTTGATTATTTCTACAACGAAGCTTAATTTTAACGTATGCAAAGTGTAAACAAAACAAGCGATTGTAAGGTGAGTTATATAAGAATTGCTGAATTTTTTAATATAGAATTATTTAGCTGTAGAGTCTGGAATATAAGTGATATGAATGGAATATTCATTGATTTTACTTAGATAGAGAAGTAAGCGATTTTATAGCATTGGCTTTTTTGATGAAGTTTTAAGTTTCCAATTATTGTACTATGATAATTTTAAGAATATCACCGCTGAATGTATCGCATTTTAGAGATGTTTAAATAAAATTGCATTTCAGTTGGAAAGTGTTTCATAATCAATGGTTTATTCATGATTAATTATTCTTGTTTTAAATATTTATTAACTAACTTAAAAAAAACTGAAATGTTTAGATTTTAAAGCATAACAGTTGGCACTTGTGAAATTTTTATTCAAAATAAGACAATTGAAAATTAAAATGTAATAACATACTGGAAATTATTTTAGTGTTTAGGTACTATATAAATTGTTTTGTTTTTAAGGTGCAGATGAATCATTTTCATATTTCCTAAAAAATTTAGTCGTGGTCCATAGTGCCCCATAATGTGAACCATTGTACCCCAGCTCTGGGGTACAATGGTCCACTTTGTCAATTGCCATTTAAGGAATTCTAGAGGAAAACATAATTGTAATTAATGTTTTAAAGTAAGTATAGCATAAATTTGAATATATAGATAATGTGCATACTCATTTAAAGTGATAATTTTGCTCATCTTTTAAAAGAAAAATTTGAAAATGTACAAAAGTGGCCCATTGTACTCCAATCTCACCTATCTGAAGTTGCTAATGCTTATATAATGAAAAAAATAAATAAAAACATTTGTTATAACTTTCACTGAAAATTTCTCATTGCTCAATAAAAAATAAAAAATCTAATGCGCCCAACTCATGATTTTTCTGCAATGGGAAAAAAATGATGGTGCGCAAAAAATGAAATTAGAGATTTCATCTGAATAGTGTTCTTGAAATTTATTGGCATAATTTTGTTTTGTTTTTAAATTGGTATACCAAATTTCTTATGAATAGCTTTTTTCGAGAGGATATTCCCCTTTCCTAAAGTTATTCCCCTAAAGTTAAATGTATAATATCTGAAGTACGGCTTAAGGAAACTCTTAAACAAGGATGTCTCTTAATTTTTGGAGGTCAAAGTACCTGATAATAGTTAGCATATAATTTATAATGTTTTTTCATTTTCCATGAAAACGTTCTATCTTGAGAATTTATGTTAGCGAATATTAAATTGTTGCATTCGTTTCTAAATAAAAAATATGTATAAAATTATGTATTTCTTTCTAATCTCTATCAAAATTACTTTTATAAAAATTTGTGATTTTTTTAAAAGCATTTTTAGAAAAGTTTGAGGCTTTCTCCTTGTCAATATCTCAGAATATAAGTGTTTTACGTTTACCAATTGCGTAATCGTATGGCTTCTTTAATTGTAATCAGTTAAAAGTGCTTGAGATATACACTGTGTTACAAAAAACATACACCCATTAGAAATTAAGCTACAGCCGCGAAACTTGCTATGTATGTATCGTTTGAGAAGATATACAAATGATTAGAATTTGGGAGCTGGAAACAGTTTCGTTAAAAAATGGTGGCAACATTAAGATGATACTTTAATATGTAGTAAATCTTCTCCTGACAGCTATACAAGCAAATATTCGGTGTCGATTAAGTTGCTTATATCCCTCTGTGGAAGATTTTGCTACGATGCGACCTCTCTCTAAATCCGACAATTATTTGTATCGTCGTTGAGAATATCCGAAAGGCATCTTTGTACACGACTTGAAGTATCAAAGTATAAAATCCAGTTCCAATTGCCCATAAGCGAGAACACCGGTCGTTTTAAATGCTGAACGATGCGCCGTTCACGTGTGCTTTGCATGTGCCCTAAAACTTCATTGGCTCCAATTATTTGATAATTTGATAATTGATAATTCTGAAAACGACATTTGCATGCCAAGTTTCGTGGTTGTAGTTCAATTTTTCTGGGGAGATGTTTATTTTTTTGGAAACATAATGTATTTTAAGACTCAGACTTACTGACATCAGCGATAAAATGTTTGATTCGCAATTAGAGATGCTCAAAACGTGTAGATACATCAAAATATCGAAGTCCAATTTTCGAAGTATTCAATTTTCATTCTTAGCCTTAGAGGTATTTCAACTGACAGAAAACCAATAATAATTCATTTTTCAATACCAATTGAAAAGTAATCGTATTATTCTCAATTTTTTTAAGACAATAAAAACTTTTAAAAACATTAAAAACGAAATCATCTATAAGAGGGATTATAGCCAGAGAGAAGCCCAAAATCCATCACAAGATGTATGTTTAAAGTAGTTAAACTGAAAAATAAGTTCTTAACGAATATATATGGTATGCACTCAATTTGTTACGTGGGATCAGAAATGTTTTGCCCTTTTTCGACAATCAATCAACATTTTTTGCTCACTTCCAAACACTTTCTTTATTACCTCCCAGGTAAAATAAGCTACACAGAGATGATGAATGCTCTTCTTAAAGGTATTATAATGTTATTTTATCACAATAACATATTGTCGCTGCTTAAAAGAATAAATAGTGGTTAGGTAAATCATGGAGAATGGTTTTGAGTTATACCTGTCTTATTTCTCTAGATATTGGGCTTGTAATAAATGGCTATGAAGATATGCAGTCACTTAAAGAAAAAAATTGCTTATACTGTAGAATCCTGGTTTCCAGACCAAAAGACCAACCACGAGACCAAAGCATTTTTAGTTGATTGAGACTTCATAGAAATTTTTGGATAACCAGGAGTATTTAAATTGATGGTCTGAGTTCTGAGAATTGATGGTCTGAGTTCTGAGAATTGATGGTCTGAGTTCTGAGAGTTGATGGTCTGAGTTCTGAGAGTTGATGGTCTGAGTTCTGGGAGTTGATGGTCTGAGTTCTGGGAGTTGATGGTCTGAGTTCTGAGAGTTGATGGTCTGAGTTCTGAGAATTGATGGTCTGAGTTCTGAGAATTGATGGTCTGAGTTCTGAGAATTGATGGTCTGAGTTGTAAGAATTGGTGGTTGATAAGTCTTTGAAACTGAGTTCGAGCGTGCAGAAACTGATTTGGTATGAACTGTGGACAGTACTGCAGTCTTTAATACCGAAGTATTTTTGGACATGTTTGTGAGACCAAAAATTGATCTCACACTTTGGTGAGACAGCTTTATGCCTTTTTATTTATTATGTTCAAAACGGCAAACAATACTGCCAGTCTGGATGGCGCTGGGTTTTATAGCATGTGAACCTAAAGGTCAGAGAACCATAAATTTAGGAGTGCCAAGACAGAGGGGGTCGAGGTGGATCTTACGAGGATGTGGAATGGTTCCATTGGTTAAATGAGTAACCAATGGAAAAAAAAGGCTTGTTACGTCGCACTGAATGCTGCAAATGAAAGCAAAGGGGAAGTAACACCCGCAAGGGAAAAAGAGAGCCACAACCTGTGATTTGAGAAGGATGCTTGTGCAGACTTGCTCAGATAACTTCGAGACGATGACTTAAATAACGACTTGTGGAATAACAGTTCGAGTTCGACATTATGATGCAGAGACACGACTAAAGAAGATACGACTTAAAAATATGCTTGTGAGATATTATGCTTGTGCGATGTTATGTGCGACATTAGAGTCAGAAGTGCAATAGTATAACTTGATCAATACATATGATATATACTTGTCCGACATTATGAGTCAGCAGTACAAGACAGATTTGAAGGTATGTGTTCCTCAAATATTCACATGTTATCAAAATACGTTAAGCATATGATTACTGGTCTTACATGCCATCTCACATGCTATCTTCCTAAGTAATTAGTAAGCAGAGTAATTAACGTAAATTAAGTAATTAAGTATTTATGTTGTTAATAAATGTTTTATTGTTAAAGTTAAAATGATGTGATCCATTTAGTATTATAATAATTAATAATTCCTTTACAGAATCGCGCGAAAGTTAAAAAATTGGAGGGTTTATAGCGGTACAATAAGCAATGTACGATTTCAATAAATGAGTCCACTATGTATGAATTTACGGCCATATTAAGATATTTTATGTTAATGATAATTAATCAAAAAGTTCAGCTTCAAGTTATTATTTCAGAAATGTGTGCTACATTTAAGCGGACACATCCAGGCTGAGATTTCACAGCTGCTATATCAAAGACCTCCACCCTCGGCAGTAATCATATGCCTAACGTATTTTGATAACATGTGAATATTTGAGGAACACATGCCTTCAAATCTATCTCGTACTGCTGACTCATAATGTCGCACAAGCATATATCATACATATTGATCAAGTCATACTATTGCACTTTTAGCTCTTATTGTCGCACATAATATCGCACAGGCATATGTCGCGTAAGCATATTTTTAAGTCGTATCTTCTTTAGTCGTGTCTCTGCATCATAATGTCGAACTCGAACTGTTATTCCACAAATCGTTATTTAAGTCATCCTCTCGAAGTTATCTGAGCAAGTCTGCTCAAGCGTCCATCTCAAGTCTTAGGTTGTGGCTCTCTTTTTCCCTTGCGGGTGTCACTCCCCCTTTGCTTTCATTTGCAGCATTCAGTGTGACGTAACAAGCCCCTTTTCCCATTGGTTACTCATTTAACCAATGGAGCCATTCCATATCCTCGTAAGGACCATCTTGGCCCCCTCTGTCTTGGCACTCCTAAATTTATGACTTTCTGACCTTTAGGTTCACATGCTGTAAAACCCGGCGCCATCCAGACTGGCAGTATTGTTTGTCGTTTTGAACATAATAAATAAAAAGGCATAAAGCTGTCTCCCCAAAGTGTGAGATCAATTTCTGGTCTCACAATGTTCAGGCCACTTTCAAGGATATTTGACGTTGAGGCCTGCTTGGCTTGTCACAGATAATGATGAGCAGGATTTAAAGAATGCGGGAGATATTTGCTGCAATAAACAAAGGAGATGTTGTTGTTGAAGATGAGCCAGATGAGACAAAGAATCTTGACATTAAGCACACTGGGGATATAAAGATCCTAGACGCAGTATTTCGGTATATTGAAGTATAAGATGATGCAACAGTTTGATTTATTTTGTCTAAAAGGTGTCGATGAAATGCAAATTTGAGGCGATGCCAAATTGAGCAGCAGAAAAATTCACTGCATAATTTGAAAAGAAAAATTGTGTAAGCACAATGGTCAAAGTAAGCAGTTTCATTCTTCTATATTTTAATACGTGTTACGTATCCCATATATTATCGAAATTAGTGTAATTGTGAGACCAGGATATATTTTGGTTGTGTTAATGTACATAGATTTATTATATCTATTAAGCCAGACAAAAGCCCAGTACAACAGCGTTGGCCCGAGAGGTCATGAAAGCAGCAAATAAAGGCGCTTAAATTGCAGGTGTGGTTAGATCAGAAAATGTGATGGAAGCCGAAGCTGAAACAATGCCGACTGGTTAAAAGAACTCACCAATGAAGAAATGTTGCTCAGAAAGAAGTTCAACAAATAAGAGTCATTTATTCACATAGAGAAGATGCATTTAATTAAGACACAGATTCAAGTAACAGTCGATATTAAGAAACGGTATGAAGAGTTACATTCGGAGTCTTTTTTAAGAATTGAGAGGTGATGCATGCCAAGAGTGTGGTTTAACAGTCGATATGCAGTCGTTATATAGATACCGAGAAGTGGAGCAGCAGTCAACGATGAATGACCGTTGCAGAGACGTTCGTGGACAAATTGAGTCCAGAATGTACGAAATACTGTTGTGTGTTTCAGTCTACAAGACGAAAAAATAGGTATATGCCAATTAACGTTAAAATTAGGTCATAATGATTTTAGGCAAATAAATGTTTGGTCTCACACACCCAGTCTCTTCCTTAAATATATACCTATATACTTAATGTAAGTGAATCTTAAATGTGTATGTTTAATAAATAAAGTTTATTTTAAAGTTTAAAATGGATGAAGTTAATTAGTGTAGTATAATTCAATATACTTATCTTTTAGAAAGTCTCCTAAAGAATTTATGGTGGGTAATAATGCGGCAACAATGAAATGTACGGCTATACGAATTTACGGGCAATTTAAGAATGACAATTTAAGTTATCCCAAATATTTAATTATTACTTATAAAGAAATAAACTCCAACCAATGTTTTTTTTAAACGTATACCACAATAATATACATTGATAAATCGGACATTTACGTTAATCATTTATTATCAATGTACATCAAACAATATCTTCAATATTAAAAATATTAAAAAAATAAGTGTAGGTAAAATAATAAATCGTAAATTAAATTAGTACTTAAAATTAAAGAAAATAAAAATAAGGACTTTTTTGGTTAAGCCGATTTACGGACAACTGGGAATTTATAGTAGTATATGCCCATTATTATTTTGCTTATGAAATCAGGGCCAATGTAATAGGTTATTTAATATAAAAAAAAAACCGTTCAATACAAGTTGAGTACTGCAGGTTTGATTTTAACTGACTAAAAACAAGAAACACACAGGCTAAACAGAAACTTCAAGGTAGATTTAATTTTATTCTTAGCTCAGAGGTTCCTACACTGGAGACCGAAGACCTCTGGAAACCTCAACAATTTCGAAGATATATTCAGTAATAAATATGAGTTCAGTAATAAATATGTTTTTTTCTGCTTTATGCACATACTGTTAGATGCTGCTTATTAGATGCTCCATGTGGAGTTTGATTGGATTTAAACATATTTCGCCGAACTAGATATTAAAAATTCGCTTCTACCCAAATTTTAAAACTATGCGTTTTCCAACCGCAAAAATGAAAAACAAAAATTCATAGATAGACATCATAGTCACCTCACATATTCTATAGTCACCTCATCAATTGTTTCAGAGCTTGGTTGTTGCAAGCCACTTAAGATTTATAACAAACTCTTTCTTATATTTACTGCATTTAATCAAAGAAAATTTATGAAAAATATGAGATGTTTATGTCCCAGTTTTCCTGATGTATAAAATGGCCGATCAAATTTGCTTCCTTGTAAGTACTTTTCTTCATAAGCGAGCAATCTAAATTATCATTAAATTTGTTTACTGTTTCTTAATGCACTCATGTATTTGTACTTATGAATTTGCTTTATTTAAAAAATATATAAAGGAATAATTTGATTCAATTTTTATTACCTTATACGCTATGTCAGGGAATCCATAATGCCAACTTTACCTACAAAAAGGTTTGCGACTTGTGAAAGATCATAGAAACGTTCTCGGATAATCTTTTACGAGTTCCTAAAATATATATAAGAAAAACCAATATCTGTCGATCTATCAGCCTGTCTCTCCCTGTCTATCACATTGCCATTTGGGGATAAATGTGGCGCATTCTCGTCCACTTGGTGACTTTGATAAAATATCACTTTGAGGAAATGATACTAAGTTGGCGATAATTCAACACCTCTGAAATTTAAAATTAATTTCATTCATAATTACTTATAATAAGAGCTTTCAATTATGTCCTAGTAGCTCTATATGGAGAGCGTTGGCTTACCAGTACGAAGATCTGCGACTCGAGACATTGCCCTAAGACAGCAATTTTCTTTACATGTTTAAGGACATATTTGATTTCAATCAAAACGTACCTATACTTCAAGCACAGCTGTCGTGAGTATAAAAGAAGATACATGTTCCTTTTTTTCCAATTGTGTCTCCATGCGCCTATTATAGGTACGTTATAAATGGTTACTACATGATTTCCATATAGCAGATACTAGATGGTTACCATGATAACAGATACTTTTTAAATATGAGTTAATATACTTTATTGAAATATGGTAAAATATTGCTGTAGTAGTAGAATTTGAATGCTAACTTTAGAAATTGAAGCCGACAGTTTTGAATAAATTCGCCATTTTACATAGAAGTTCAGTTTCTAATTTATTAACCACGGTTAATGCATGCACAGATTACATTCTTTAGCAGACGCTCGTTGTCTTAATTTGCATGTCTTTGAAGTTAGATTTATACGAAGTACGTATAATCATTAAAATCAAATCAAGATTGTTTTAATTTCTATTGACATTTCTTTGGTTTAAATATACTCGAAACATATGGTCATATGATGGATTCAAAGACTTTCAATCAAACAACTATTTTTTAAATTGTTTCAACAATCCAAAATGTTTATAATAGCTCTATATTTTCTAAATTGTTTATACACATACATATAACATCAATCAAACATCGTTCAAAAATACTGTGATTTCATCCAATAATAAAAAACTGCAATAGAGATATAGCACACAGATATAGCATACATTATATTTTAGAATTTTGTCGTTTTCGAGGGCAAAAAATAGCGATCTATTCTTCAGGACAAACAAGAAGAGCAATTTTACTTATCCAAGCAAGATCGGCATCGATTGGTTGACTTATATTATTGGACACATACATGTACTTTTGCAATTTAATATACAGAATAACAACGCTGACAGATTTGCTGGGGCATTTCGTGCTTCACGTTATAGGTCTCTGGGTATTAATGCCCGCGTTGCAATTAAATATCATCAGAATTTACTCTCGGTGTTATATTGCAGCAAATATAGCATAGCTTCCGGCTGAAATTCTATAGACTCAAGTTATTCTCAGTCTATGTGGTGAGATACTATACTGTGCCCCAAGTTTACATCAGCTGTATGGTAAAATGACCTTTAAATGGTTAAAGCCAGATTTCATGATAAAAATACTACTGCTTAAACATATACATAATCATGAAATGTATACATATGAATATCATTTGTGTGGTTTTTTAAAGTCCGAGAGACTTTACCTTGTTCAAGCGCTTCAAAATTGAATAGTCCTTTGATGTTTACTGGTTCAAAAAATCTGATGTGAGCAACACATGACTTTCCTTATATAATGCAATGAATTTACTACTTTTACAGTAAAAAAAATGTTATTCTTATAGTAGATACTTATATTCTTTCCAAGATATTGAATTTTCTTCAATTAGTCGTCATTTTTATTGATTTAGTGTCATTTTTATCCATTTGGCGAGATTTTCGCTAACTTGGCAACATTTCAAAAAGTCGCCAAGTTGGCGATATTCCGCTAAATTCGTCGCCAAAATCTTGCTAAGCATTATGGACGGATAAATAAGTTATTCTTACAGCAGATAACTGATTATCGGCGTTCAAATACAAAAGTATTACTCAAAGTATCTTTTCCAGTAAATGGAACGAGTTACATCCATGAGAATGATGTCCCCCAATTTATCGCATGCTATTACATATGAAAAGTATACATGTTTCTCAACAGTTAATATTTTTTTTTTAATTTATGGGATTTTTTTATAATTTATTTGAAAAATGTTCAATATCTCGAGAACGGTTTATGCTAGCGTTCTAAAGTTTATGTCAATCGTTTTCTAAGGAAAAATTACATAAGAAATGTCTATTTGCGTAACTTTATTAAAGCTTTTGATTTTTTTATGATTTTTTCAAAATTTCACTCGAAAATTTAGGGGGCTCTGAACGTTCGATTCTGTTTTAAAACAATAGGCTTCAGTATTCATGGATTGTAATTTTTGTACCAAATTTCATTCGAATCGCCCCATTCATTTATGAGATATTGTCTCCACTCACTCACTCACTCACTCACTCACTCACTCACACACACACACACACACACACACACACACACACACAAAAAAAAAAGTTCGATTTAGGGATGCTTGAAACCGTGCTCTTCCGTCGAAAACTCGAATACGAATTTTCGGCCCCATCACAATACTTTCCTTATACATTATCTATATAAGGAAAGTAATAATAGTACCAAACATGCCAGTTTTTCGAATCTCGCATTCGAGAAGGTTTCATAAGTAAAAACAATTTTTTCTTTACTATATTATGAAATGTAAAAATATAAGATTTTAATGCACACCTATCAATGCGAAGGTAAAATATTTCTTTGCATGAAAAATAAGTCTCTTATAAATAAGCTTCTATGACGTGTTGTAGAGCAATCCTTCTTCATTACCAACTGATATGTTCTTATCTAGAAAAATCTGTGATTATATGCTTAAGAATTTCCGGCATCTCTTTTGGCAGTCATTCAAAATGAAGTCCATGAAAGTAAATAAGGTCTCGGTAATTTTAGGCCGAAAAGTTTCTCAGAGAAATAACCCGATTATGGAAGAATTCCAAGAAATCAATATTTTGTGATTAAAAGAGAAATTCGATTTACTGAGAATTAAATAAGATGCAAGGACTTCCTAATTATATACTGTAGTTAAATCTTTGCTATAATAGCATTTACGTATTAGTTATGATCGCGATTACATAAATATTATTAGATTTGACTTTAATGCTAATGGATTGTTCTTTCATAAGAAATGGAAAGAGCATAGGTTTCTTCGTACTTTAATTTAAAATATTCAGATTTAATTTAAAATATTAGACAAATATAAGGGGATGCTGGTTTTTAAAGGAAGTTGAGTTAGGTTTTATGAACTACACAGTAGATATAGTCAAGTTTAGTATGCAATGAAATGGTCGGTAAAACATATAACTTGTTTCGCTTCCTGTTGACAATAATTGTTATTCCTATATATTACTTTCCTTATATACATAATGTATAAGGAAAGTATTGTTGAGACCTAGACTGTCCGACCTACCAGAAAGGTGTAAGGTAACTGTTTGGATGGCCGGAAGGAAAGTTTTGTGATCGGGTCGAAAATTCGAATGAGTTTTCGACGGGAGACCACGTTTCAAGCATCCCTGATCACGAATCAAACATTTTTGAAGTGATGTGTGTGTGAAATTATGTGTGAGTGCGTGTGTGTGTGTGTGTGTGTGCGTGTGTGAAAGTGTGTGTGCGTGTGTGAAATATGTGTGTGCGTGTGTGTGAAAGTATGTGTGTGCGTGTGTGTGGCGTCAGTGAGTCTGTGGAGACAATATCTCACGAACGAATGGAGCGATTCGAATGAAATTTGGTACAAAAATCACAATCCATAAATACTGGAAGCCTATTTTTTTAAAACACTATCGAATGTTCAGAACCCTTCTAAATTTTCGAGAGAAATTTTGAAAAAATCATCAAAAAATCAAAACCTTTAATAAAGTTACACAAATATACATTTCTTATGTAATTTTTCCATAGAAAACGATTGACATAAACTTTAGAACAGTAGCATGAACTGTTCTAGAGATATTGCACATTTTTCAAATAAATTTATCAAAAAGTCCCATAAATTAAAAAAAAATATTAACTGTTAAGAAACATGATCACTCTTCATATGTAATATCATTCGATAAATTTGGTGACATCAATCTCGTGGATCTAACTCGTTCCATTCACAAGAAAAGATACTTGTGATGTTTAAATAAAATTTCATTTCGGATGGAAAGTGTTTCATAATCAATGCTTTATGCGTGATTGATCTTTCTTGTTTTCTCTTAGTTTTACTTCTAATATAATTGCACACCTATTGATGATCCACGTAATTTTTTGTATACTTTTGTATTTCACTTTTGTATTTGAAAGCCAATAGTCATTTATCCGCTGTAAGAATAGCATTTCTCCATTCATAACGCTTGGCGAGATTTTGGCGACAAATTTAGCGGAATGTCGCCAACTTAGCGACATTTTTAAATGTTGCCGAATTAACGAAAATCTCGCCAAATGGATAAAAATGACACTAATTCAATGGAAATGACGACTAATTGAAGAAAATTCAATATCTTGGAAAGAATATAATTATCTACTATAAGAATAACATTTTTTTTAACTGTAAAATTAGTAAATTTATTGCATTATATAAGGAAAGTCATGTGCGGCCTACATCAGATTTTATTATATTTCTGAATACGGCAACCATATTTCTCTATCATCCACTGTTGTTAACAGAGACGAAATGAAATTGTAAAACAACTTAAAATTATTTGCAACGCATAAAGGACAAGCAAGTGTCAGAAACAAACAATTTTTGTTAAAGATTGACAGGATTTTTGAATTACTTTGATTTCAAAAGTATATAAGTGGCTTATTTATCTCACATTACAGGAGTACAATTCAGAATAAATAAAATGTTTTAATGTGGGTCCTATGTAGAGAAGATATCGCTTCCACGACCATTTGAGACCGATAAATAGGATTTTCGTGGATCATTAATAGGTGTGCAAATATATTAGAAGTAGAACTAAGAGAAAACAAGAAAGATCAATCACGAATAAAGCATTGATCATGAAACACTTTCCAACCGAAATAAAATTTTATTTAAACATCACTAAAATGCAATACATCCAGCGCTGATTTATTTTTAATTATCACAGTACTACACTAATT
The DNA here is from genome assembly GCA_951213105.1 of Amaurobius ferox. Taxonomy (NCBI): domain Eukaryota; kingdom Metazoa; phylum Arthropoda; class Arachnida; order Araneae; family Amaurobiidae; genus Amaurobius; species Amaurobius ferox. Next base: position 101,244,734 of record OX578136.1, read on the forward strand.
AACACTTTTCAACAAAGTTGAAAAGTGTTTATGACATTGGTCATTCTGTCTGTCTGTCCGTTAGCACGATATCTGCCGTAAAAATGACTTAATCAAAATGAAATTTTAGTATGTTGTTTAGACGGTCTGTGGGACCTATGGGAATATAAATGAATAATATCACCCAATTAGTTTTGGATTGAAACCGGGTTGAAAAAATGAAATACATTGAGCCCTATGGGACCTAATTTTTCAAACATTTTTTAAGCGGATTTAAAATTCACAAATTGCTTCGAAAATTTTAGGTAATATTCAAATTGTTCTATAAAATGTATAAAAAAAAATTCAGCGAAATATATTCAGTAGTTTCATAAATAAAAATTAAAATAATAATTACACCTCTTACATGAAACGATCGCGTGACCACGATATGAAAAGATCACATGACCCACTTCAAAATAATATATGGCATCCATCTTGTTTCAAAATCGTGATTTTTTAAGTTCTTTTAAATTCATATTGAGTGTTGTATCCGTCCTAAAACTACTTTATTTTTGCTTAAATTCTGTGCATCTACATACTGAAGCAACGCAAATACAATATATTTGAGTTTAAATGATTATCCAAATTTGATTATTTCTACAACGAAGCCTATTTTTCACTTATGTAAAATGTAAACAGCAAAATATGTAGAATGAGTGGTATTAGAATTGCTGTATTTCTTTAACACAAAATAATTTAGCCCATGTAGTCTGCATGGCTGTTATGAATGAAATATTAATTGATTTTATAAAGAGATGGACGATTTTTTTCGATGAAGTTTTAAGCATAGAGTTTAATTACTTCTAGCTCCATGGTCTTAATTTTTAAATAAAATAAATTATTATAGTATTATGATGAATGAAATGAATCGGAGAAAGTTATGAATGAAATGCTGTTTTTATAGAGAGATCCTGGCGTGTTATTTTTCTATAACGTCATTTGATTTAATTTCAGTTGTTTTCGATGAAGTTTTCAAATATAATAAATTATCGTAGTATTATGATAGTTTAAAAATATTACTGTGGAATGTATCGCATTTTAGAGATATTTAAACCAGGCAATTTATATTTCAATGCCGTCATTTGAATGAAGTTCATTTTTTTCAATGAAGGTTTAAGTTTTCAAATATAATAAATTAATGTAGTATTGTGATAAGATTTAAAATATTACCGAGGAATGTATTGCATTTTAGATTTTTTAAATAAAATTTCATTGAAGTTCGAAAGTGTTTCGTAATCAATGCTTTAAGCATGATTGATCTTGTTTATTATACACTGACTTTCAAAAGCTAAGCGCGTAATTAAAATTTTCATTTTTCAAAAGCGTATTTGAATTCGAGTGGCTGAAAATCGCTGCGGATGTAGATGACGGCCTGTAAATATCGTATGTTACAGCTAATCACGATTTACTGTCCGGATATACGCTAATTATACAATTGTTGAAGACGCCAGCATTCTGAATTGTTTGAGGAGGTGCCTTTAAATGCTGATAAGAAGTGTTTATAACTTTTGTAGGATTAGCTTTGATGATATTCGTGCCTCTATGGCTGAAAGAAGATGAAGGACAGATAGTGAGGGCTGGCGTGCTGTCGGACGCATTGAAGTAAGGCTGTCAATCAAAGATGTCGCTATTTTCTTTGGCGTTGATCATTCGGTAATTTCTCGATTATGGAAATAATTTCAAACAAGTCAAACAGCTGTATGAAGTCCTGTACCTGGTCGTCCAAGGGTTACCATCCCATATGATGATCGGTATATTGCTATAGTAGCCAAGCGGAATAGACGAGGGACCTCCACAACTGTTACATCCATGATTGCAGCAGCACTTGGTAAGGCAATGTCTGCCATTACTGTGCGCCAAAGGCTCCACCTGAAGGGATTGTACGCCCGAGTACAGCATTTTTCTGTTCCACTAACCGTCCAAGCCAGAGGAACAAGATTAATGTTGTGTCGTCAACATGTCAATTGGACTGTCTCAGATTGGTGCAAAGTCCTGTTCACGGACGAAACAGCATGTGCCATGGAATCAGATGGTAAGCGTGTAAGAGTATGAAGAGAACGAGGCACACGCAATCAGGCCAAGAACATAATCGAACATCACGTATTAAGAGGTGGCAGCGTCATGGTGTGGGCTGGAATTTCAATGGGATATCACACAGAGCTGCACATCTTTAAAGGCGGTTCTGTGAAGGCTGCGGGGTATCGAGATGGAGTCCAATATCCCCCTGCGATACTCTACGCTGAAGCAGTTGGTCCTTATTTCCTCCTTATGGACGATAATGCCCGTCCCCATCGAACTAACATCATTGATGAATACCTAGAAAGTGAGGGCATTTCTCGTATGGAGTGGCCGGCATATTCCTCGACCTTAATCCCATTGAAAAGCTTTGGAATGCCCTCGGGCGTGCTGTCTCTACACGTTTACCTCCTCCAACCAGTCTCAGAGAGTTGGAAACTGCCCTATTGGAGGAATGGCCATTTCTCGCATCTGCGATGGTTGATCACCTCATTGAAAGCATGGAAAATGGTTGTAAAGTTTGTGTGGAGGTCCGAGGTGGTCACATACCATATTAATGTAAGTTTTGTTTTGTTTGGTTTGTTTGCTTTTAAACATTTTGTTAATGACCCAAATGTGACGTCCTCATATAACTTACGAAAAGTAAATATTATTTTCATCTTTGTACATAATTCTTGTTTTTTTTGTAATGCATAAACACATCTGCTACCTTTATGTACAATTTCGAGTTAATCAAAGCTTTATTTCTCTATTTTTGTAGATTTTACCTTTCGTGCTTAACTGTTGAAAGCCAGTGTATTTGAAAACTTAAATCTTCATCGAAGAAAATGAACTTTATTCAAATGACGTCATCGAAATATAAATCGTCTGGCTCCCTATGTAAAAGCAATGAATATTTCATTCATAGCACTTTTATTCCAGACTCAACAGCTAAATTATTCTGGGTGAAAAAATTCAGAAATTCTTATACAACTCATAAAAACTTATTTTTATTATGGATAAATTAAAATTAGGCCTTGTTGTAGAAATAATCAAACTTTGACGATCATGTAAACTAAAATTATTGTAATTGCTTTGGCACAGAATATAGACGCACAGAAAATACACAAAAATAAAGTGGTTTTAGGACGGATGCAATACTAAATATGAATTTAAAAGAACTTGAAAAATCACGATTTTTACACTGGGAAAAACAGATGAATGCTATATTTTATTTTGAAGTGGGTCACGTGATCTCTTCATATAATATGGGTGTAAATATTTTAATTTTTATTTAAAAAACTACCGAACATATTTTGCTGAAATTTGTGTATAATATTTCATAGGATAATTTGGATATTTCTTAAAATTTTCAAAGCATTTTGTAAATTTAGTTTCAATTAAAAAATGCTTGAAGAATTAGGTCCCATAGGGTTCAATGGATTTCACTGTTTCAACTCGGGTTCATTTCAAAACTAATTGGGCGATATTATTCTTTTCATTCCCATATGTTCCACAGACAGTCTAAACAACGTACTGAAATTTCAGTTTGATAAAGTTATTTTTACGGCAGTTTTCGTGCGAACGGACAGACAGAGTGAATGAGCAAAATCACAAACACTTTTCAACTATATTGGAAAGTGTTAAAAATTGCAACAAGACTACGTAAATTTCAGTTGAGGTGACAACTGGTATCATTCAAGGAGTATATTTTTAAGAATATGCCTTAAATGTTTTTACAGCAGATTGCTTCACCCCCAGAATAAACGAAATTTACAATCATACATTGCTACTATTTGAAGTATGCTTGGTATGAACAACGAATTTGATGACCTTGTCGACAAATTTGAGAGATTAAAAACATTCCTAAGAATCCTGAAAAATTAAACCTGATAGAAAATTACATAAAGGCAGCAAGCACTTTCGATATGCACTTTAATGGACACTTTGCAAAACATTTGCATTGCATTAAATTCTATTTGAATCGTTGTGATATAAGAGCACTTCGACAATACGAAATATATATGAAACTCCAGTGGAGTTTCTCACTGCAGATATTATTGCAGTGATGACACGATTAAATGATACTAATTCAAACGAATCACTCGTGTAATGGATTCGTTTGTCATTAAATGTCGTTTCCTGAGAGGAGACCCATCACAGCATTGAGTGGTAAGTAATCCACTTCTATGGGCAACGGTGCGTGCAGGTTATCGGATCTTCCACATGAAAGCAGATTACGAACTCTGATTTCGTGCCCTTCAGAGTTTGGGAGACAGCTTATTTTAGTATAAAGTGGTATCAAATAGATATGTTAATATATGACTTTTTCTATTATACAGAAACCTACCAGAAGGAAAATTAATATAATTAAAATTTTTTTATAATGCTTTGTATGAAAGAGTATATTGTCAATGGGTGCAAACACTCAACAGTGCGTTGTTTTTTGTTCTGGGTTAACCTCTAAAATCCGATTATTTTATGGTATCTTAACACATTACAGTACAGTTCTGACAGTTGTATTTTAATAGAATTGTTTTTGCATGATATAATGCTTTATAAAGATTGCCGCTCTTCAGCCAGAGTTCGAATTGCGAATATTAGTACTGACTAGTCAACGCTTTCCCAATTAAGCTACTGGGAAGAAATTACAAGCTTTTATCGTCGAAGTGAACACTGCAATCTATTTCCTATAATGTCAGATTGAAGTACAATTTGAATATCTGACCTCGTACTATTTTTACTCCAGATTAGCCCGATATAATTTTTACACTAAGTTCAGCCTCCTGGTGCTATTTTTACATCAGATTATCCATCTGATGCTATTTTTATATCAGTTTAGCCTCCTGATGCTATTTTTACTTCAGTTTAGCCTCTTAATGCTATTTTTTACACCAGTTTAGCTTATTGATGCTATTTTTACATCAGTTTAGCCTCCTGATACTATTTTTACTTCAGTTTAGCCTCTTAATGCTATTTTTTACACCAGTTTAGCTTATTGATGCTATTTTTACATCAGTTTAGCCTCCTGATACTATTTTTACATCAGTTTAGCCTCCTGATAATATTTTTACATCAGTTTAGTCTCCTGATAATATTTTTATGTCAGTTTAGCTTATTGATGCTATTTTTACATCAGTTTAGCCTCCTGATAATATTTTTACATCAGTTTAGCTTATTGATGCTATTTTTACATCAGTTTAGTCTACTGGTACTATTTTTGCATCAGTTTAGCTTATTGATGCTATTTTTACATCAGTTTAGCCTCCTGATAATATTTTTACATCAGTTTAGCTTATTGATGCTATTTTTACATCAGTTTAGTCTCCTGGTACTATTTTTGCATCAGTTTAGCTTATTGATACTATTTTTACATCAGTTTAGACTCCTGATGCTATTTTTATATAGGTTAGCTTTTTGCATGGTTGTTGGACTCCCGATTTAAAATCGACGCTCAATATATCAGTCCGTTGAATCCGGGCAAGTCGTACTAAAGTGACAATCAGGCCCTCAACACTATTAACATGCAAGATTAATTTATTCTGTACCATTGTAAAGATCCTTGATGGAGCAGCCGGGGTTCAAACCACAGATCTTCGTATTATGGTCAGTCGACGATCTACCAATGGTGTTATAAAGATGTAATTTCAAGCTTTCATCGTCGAAGTGGATTCGTCAAGCTTTCTAAATATTTCTGCCTGAGAAGCATTAGAGTGTATCTCGAGTTTTTAAAATATTCTACGATAGTGACAAAAGCGCATACTTTCCAGCATGCATCGCACGTGAGAGGAGAGCTCACAAATCTAACAATCGGTACAAAACATCGACACACAGTGAGTCTAATAACGGAAGAACCATGTTGAAAAGGGAACATCATAGGTTTTCCAGGAAGACGAAGAGGGATCATACCTGGTTAATACCTTTGTGATAGTTCATCTTTCTCATTTTGTTTAGGTTCATGTATAATTAATTGATAAAGATGTACATAATAATCTCCCAAGATTGAAAAATATTCTCAATATTTTCAGGGTTTGAGTATGCTGCTCCTGCGGCTAAGTAGCACTCGGAACCCCTCATTCACAGAAGAGAAAATGGATTTGGCGACATTTTCTCTCTTGAGATAAAGCAGGGAACTGGCGACTTACATCTAAATTTCCTAATTTATGTAATATACATATATATATATATATCATGGATTTGTACAGTTAGAAAGATAAAATTTGTAGTAGTCTTGTAACACGTTTGATTTACAAGTTGTCCAAATTTCGGGAATTTTACTAAGTGAGCAATGATTAAGAGGTACGTACTTAATTTGCCGATTTTATGATCAAGGGTAGTCCGTTCACCCTGTATGACTCAACAAAATAGACCTGATCACTTGAAAAACAAAAATATAAGAAATTCAAAGATTTCAAAGCCTAATTTCCTTTGGGGAACGATGACAATTTTTAGAACAATGATAGTAGCAAATAAAGGTAATAGTTTCAAATTCGGAATGCCTGTAAAGATATGTTACATAATAAATTAAGTATATAAAATTATTGGTATCAACATAAATTAGATGAATGCATCAAATTCGTCAGTTTGACTTATCCTTATTCAATGAATTAAAGAAAAATTTTCAAAAGGAAGCTCATAAAATATAAGATTCTTCATCGTTGTAGTTTAACTGTGATACAAATCCCTATACCTAATTATACAAAGTGTTTAACGTATTTTTGTCTTTCCAGATGCTGCAGAAGTCCCCCGGCGATCTGCATGAATGAATCTTTGCACACTTATAGATCGACTACTGCATAGAATCTAACCGAGCCAGATTTCGATTTAAATTTTTGGTTGTGGAGAAAAGGGCTGTTTCAAAAAATCCTTTTAGATCCTCCAGAGGCCTCTCTGACCTAAAAGAATGAATTTTTGCACATTTATAGTATTGATCATCGGACAGAACTTGTCGCAGCCGGATTTACTATTTACCCGCAGAGGCGGAGAAAACCGAAATCTTTGAAAAAACAAATGTCAGACCCTTCTGAATGATATGATCTCCATGTCCATGATTACTTAGAAGGCTGAACCTTTGCACACTTACAGTATGGACTGTCTGGCAGGGATTAACCCAATCTGATTTATGACAGGCCCCTCCCCAGAGTATTGAGATGAAGTATTTTTAAAGCCTTTCTAGACATTGAAGTAGCCCTTCGGTGGCTTATAAAGCTGAATCTTCATACACTTACAGTATCGATCACTGGAATGAATCTAGCAGAGCCGAAATTTCGAATTTTTTCCTAAAGTGGACTAGATGGAGGGATGGATAAAGCTTCTCATAACCGTCCTAAACACTCCACTTCAGACATAGCTAACATTTGATCACGAGATAAAACCTAACTGAGTCAATTTGCAATTAATCGATGATAGAAAGCATACAATTAATCGACGATAGAAAACATGGTTAAAAAAAAAACTTATTAAAAAGAGGTTGCAGTTTAATTAAGAATGCTAGTTTAACTGTCTTTGGCAGGCTTTAATGCTAGTAAGCATATAAAAACTCTGTTGTATATATTTCTTTATTAATATCTCTTAGATTGCTAGATGATGTAAATAATGTTAATAAACTTATTATGCTATTAATGACGAAGTATATTTATTGCAGATTTATGTAATGGTTATATTCGTAATAGATTATTTTTAAATTGATCATTCTTAGGGACATGAGATTCGAATTTTAAGAGATGTTTACAGATTTCATTTCTCAATTAAAATTTGATGTAATTAAATGTTTAATTCAGATTTTTACGGATTTGCGTAAATTAATGCTGGTTTTAATTGTTTTAATGGTGCTAAAATCTACGCATACCTGGATAATCCACAAGCTCAAAAAAATTAATATTTCGAGAATACTCTATTCTAGAATAATGATATCGGACTTATTGGTTTTGTTGTTAAAAATGTCCTATAAAACAACTATTTAAGTAATGCATTTCAGTGTATTTAGTCTTATATTTAAGATTTTGACCGGCCATTTTACAAAAAAGTTAGATTACATTTTCGCTAATAGTACCAAAATCTGATCATCGAGAGCCAGAAATGTGTAGATCCTTGAGTTTCTATATTCGACAAATACTTTGTCCTATTTTCAATTAAAACATGAGTTCCTATTTTCGACACAGAAAAATCTTACATTAATATATTTTTAAAAAATATATTACTGGGATATTATGGTACCAAATCTAGTACCTAAAAACACATTTTAACATATTATCATATTCAAATGAAATTTGCTGCTCATATTTCCATTTTCAAAGAACTTGCAACCTACACCATTTGATGAAACCTTTTCATAAGTTTAATATTCAAATAGAATTGCACATAAAACTCCAATGGAGACGTAATGCAAATCTACTATTTTTACTTAAGCAAAATTTAAATAAATATTCATAAACTTTAAGACGCCGTAAGTATTTTTTGTATATCTCACGTTACACTTCAGCTGAAGCATCAGAGTAGTAAAAATTAAATATGGGAATACTAGTGACTGCGAAGAGTTTTCATATCAGAATTGCATAAATAAATAGAAATTGCTCTGTTAGCTCTCAAAACCATCACTAACAACACATGAGTAAAAGTACATGACTTTCATCACAGAGTTAATAATTTCTACTGTTTATATTTATATATATATATATATATATATATATATATATATAAATTAAAATAACAAATACAAAAGTGCAGGAGTGAGAATCAGTAATCACAGTATCAAACCGCGGAAAAAAAAAGCGTGTAGTGAATAGCAAGAAGCATCGAGAAAAGGCCGGAAAAGCAGAGCACGGAGAGGCCAGGACTAGGAAAAGATATTAAAGTATAGTATATCTGCCAGAAACGTCTTCAGGGGCACATTCTAGACAGATATACTAAAATCCGTTGTTTCTATGATTGCATAAAAACACGTGGTTAAAATATTATGCAATCTGTGCCCAACAACGGAATAAAGAGAATAACAGAGAAAAACCAAATATAAAAAATAAAATACCACATAAACATGAAATATAAAAAAAATACCACATAAACATGAACATGAAAAATATAGCGCACAAATATACAAATTTGCAAAAAGGAGCAACTCACAAGTCGAAAGGTCGCCACCGTGAATAATCTTCAAATGAGTACACCACATGCTACAGCCTGAACGCTCACCTCGCATAATACCGCGTGGGAAAAACCAGACCAGAGGAAGTGGAAGTAGCAGTACATAATATATATATATATATATATATATATAATTAAAAATAATATAATACAAATTTAAATAAGTATTGGAACTAATTTTCTAAATGATTTACCAATAGCATTTTACCCTTTCCAAATCTGAAATTCCTTCGAATTTCAGATTTGGCAATATGTATCAGAAACTCATGTGAAGGAAAAGAACAAGATTCCCATGTATTTAGGAAGCAAAATATATTTCTGGAGCATATGGTGATGATCACAAAGAAAGCATTAATACCACAAGGTAATCTACTACATGGTTATTGTTTCTCAGAACTAGAAAACTCTATATCTGATAACAGTAGCTAGAAGGTGTTGGTATTAAATAGTTTAAGCTGTTGGTTCCTAGTTCCCATTGGAACAAATGATATGAATCCTATATCCCAGTGGTCTTCAACTGTTAATGATCCAAGGACAAAATATGAGTCTGCAAGAGAAAGAATAGGCGGTGTGATTTATAAAGCATAAAAGTACCATGGATAAAATATTTCAGGAATTTATGTCACACATTTTTTCGAACTGTTCAACACTATCCACTATAGATATCGGAGTTTTAAATTAGAAGTCACATGTACATGTGTTTGCTTAGATCGAGAGCAGATAAACAACAGCCCGCGAGAAAAATCTGACAGGTCGATGTATTTAACAAGGCGCACATTACAAAACTAGATTTTTTAAAGCCATGCAAAAATCAATATTTTTGAACTTTAAACTATGCTCAAAAATATATGGCAATGTTTGTATCCTCATATTCGTGTAAACAAATATATTTCATGTAAAAGAAATTATGAAACAAGAAAAGGTGATTTTAGAAATCGACTCACAAGCATCCATCATTCTGTCTTATAAATCTCCTCCTCACATTTTAACGGATATTATGAAAATATTCTGGAACTTTAATCACAGTGTCATTCATTTCACACCCCATCATTTTAAACCTTCTCGACGAACTAAACAATTTAGTAGGTGTTAATCATTGTTTTATATTCTGAATATTAAAAAAAATGAAATGAATTTTGAAGAAAAGATAAGAAAGATGAAAGATGAAGAAAAGATAATGCGTGAAAGTATCCGGCCTGTTTATGTTTTTCCCTTTAGACTTCCTGTAAATAAGTTTGCCCATCCCCGACATAGATATTATTGTTAGTTTTCGTGGCATATATCGTGATGTCTTTCTCAGCGCGTAACATAAATGCGGCAAACCTTCTTTCCCCTGACCCATCCTTCTCGGAAGTACTTTCGGACTTGCAGATTGATAGTACTTATACTGTGTGGAGGCACCGTGATAGTTTTGGTAGATTTGCTGATTGAAATCAGATCCTCATCTTGTGATCGATCTTCTCACCATCTTAACTATCTCTGAAGCAACTGAAGAAATGCAGAGACTAATTAAATCATTAATTAAGGAATATTAGCACGTTCATTTGATATACACACATTGCCCATTCACTCTGCAAGCTATTAGAATTTTCACAATGGTCCTATATCTAAAGGATAATGCAGGCTTCCAATATACAGGAATTCTAATGCAGCAAATATACAGCAGTAATATACTACAAATGTTAATATGCAAGAATTGCAATCGTTTGGATATATTGTTGTTTAGAGGGAATAGAGAGTCATCTCGCTAAGCACAGATCTATGGTTTGAATCCTAGCTGAGATACAAGTTATTTACAATGCATTTCAAAGATAAATGAATATCATGCGATATACAGGAAGATACATTTTCTGTTATGTAAAATTACGCATAAAACAACTTAGGTAATATGAATAAAACATTTTTTCCCTCTTAAATAAGTTTAGAAAACTTGTGATGCTTTTAGTGATTCGATCTCATTGACACTAAATATGCGTCTTGTATTAGCGATTATATTAGCGAGATAAAATAATTGCAGCAGTGACTATACAGAAAGTACGATTTTATCACCAAGATGATGTCTATATATATTATATAAAGAGTGTAGATTGTAGTCTTACTTTATATAGAACATCTTAGCTTACGAGGATAGTAGCAATGTTTATTGGACTGATCCTTCAGCTTCGCATCCAATCTAAAAGTGTTCATCTTTGACGTCATTAGGAGATTAATTGTTGACAAATTAAAGAACGCTTACATATTAACGATTAAAATACAAAATAATTTTCTTTTCCTTGCCAACTTTTTAAAATATATATGTAATATTATATGTAATATTATGTAATATTATATTTTTAAATATATATGTATAATTATTTGTGATGATACACAATTTTCCATTTTCAAATAATCACGGGGGAACATGTATTTCTTTATCCCGGCTTGCATTGATATGGTTAAATCTGACTTCAAATTATAGCAGATTTAAACTGCTTTAAGCATAGAAGAGCGAAATTTATAAGATAAATATTTGAAGTTGATTTATCGTCATTATATGTTATTTTTGTTAAAAACTATTACTAATCCAGACACTTCATTTCCTTCACGTTTTTCTTCTTCTTCGACCGTTCGACTTACCCGAAGCTGTAAGGTATCTATTTGGATGGCCGGGAATTGCCACCCAATTTAAACCGGAACTCAGTGAGGCGGCATCCACAGGAACAGTACATTACTTCTTCTATCACCAACTTCTCGGAAGGACCTACGGATTGACATATTTAACGTGCCTGTACTTCATGTGAACACAGTCGCAGTTTGGGCAATGGCGGAACATTTCGTAAATTCCTTTACGTTTTATAACATTTATCTGTGGGGAAGTGGAAACACCAGTAATCATTGCCTCCGATAATTCATTGGATAAAATTCCCAGAAATTCTGGGCTCATTGTCGACCAAAGTCCACACAAATGAAGCACAGAGCGAGAGAAAAAATATAAAATCAGACATCCCTTGGGTAGAGCCCTCATGGATAGTGGCTACTGATTATACAGAATGTATATAGATTATTGTGCTTAAGTTTATATTACCAGCATGATGTTTACAGATTTTTTTTGCAAAATTACTTACTAATTCAGTTAATAAAATCGAGAATTTTAAAACCATAAATGCAACCATTTTCATATATTATTTAAGTTAATTATGTGCTGATTTTTTTCATTTTCGAAGAACTCAACAGAATGAATAAGAAAGAGCTTTTTATAGGTTTATTATACAAATATGATCGCACATAAAATTTTTGCAAAAAAATGCAAATCTTCACTCGTTTTCTCCCACCGAACTTGAATAAATAATCACAAAACTTAGGACGTTGTAACTATTTCCGCATATTCAAAGATGCACTTCAGTTAAAGCAGCCGAGCGAATAAATTTAGACATGGGAAAACTAGTGGCTGCAAAGTATTTCCCCGTCAGAATTATATCAGCAGTCAGACATGCTCGGTTAGTATCTGTATGCGATCACTTAACGTCAAATTCAGCAAATGGTAGCTGCTGAGTAAATTGAACGAAGATAATTTTGTGTTTAGAAAGAAGTAATAACATCAGAGAAATGTTCCATGAAGTGTTTGATGTGGGCAGCACAATAATTTTCCTTCATACTGCTTTAGAGGCATTTATTTCGAGGGCATAGAATAACTGGGCAAAATTAAAAATCAACATTTCAGTGTCTGTAGTTTTTAAAACCGTCACTTCGATATTTAGAATTTTCGAAATTGGGATATAGGTACTGATATCGGTACCGATATCGGGTTTTCTAGAATTTCAAATAATAGCATATAACAAAAATTGAAGAAAATTTATTTAAAAACATCATGATATATACTGTAACTGAATTTTAAAGAAAAATTATATTATCTATCTAATTAAACATCGGAATAAAAAGAGAATCAATGAAGTGAAAGTTGAAGTAATAAGATGTTAGTTTATGCCACAATCCGTTAAAAAAAACTTAAAGAAAACATTGAAAATTTCCCATACAAAGAAAAATAATCAGAAAAAGTTACGCAATTGTATAAAGCAATGCAAAAAAAACTGAAAAATACATAATGAAAATTAATCAGAAATGCTAACAGATTAATTGTTTTAGATTGAAGGAATTAAACTTCAAACATAATTCAGAACTAAATTGGTTACATGGTATGGACCCAAATGGTTGGAAACATCAGTAAGTTGAATCAAGAGGAAGCGGCGATAAAACTTTTGAAAATATATTTTGTTCTCAAGTACTACACGGAATGAATTGGTAATAACATTTAAAATTTGTTCATAAATGATGCAAAAATAAATCGATTTTCTCTACAAAATGATGCAAGGAGTAATGTTAACTCAACCAATGTTATTAAGAACTTTAAAGATGGTAAAACCAAAGAATAGTAGAGAATAATAGTTATGTTTAAGTCTAAGAATTTGATAAATAATGAAATACGGGTAATATCGTTTATTTTTGTATGGGAAAAAATATAATTTTCAAGTTATACCATTGTTTAATTTAATGATGTTTGAATTTGCAATATTGCATGACACGTGATTTAGTAGTTAAGAAAAATTATACAAATCTACCAGTATATAATAATTATGTAATATGAAATTAAAACAATAACATTTAAATTTATGAAAAAAATGAACAAATGCATAAATAAAAAAAATATTTATTAAAACCAGTAATTTGTTACTTAAATTCTTTAGAAATTGATGCATTGGTTTTGTAATATAGAATTATTAGCGAAGAGAAAATGAATGAATTCTCTATGAGAATATAGTACTACATTATATATGTAAGAAATTTTATTATGAACTAAGGGGAAGATATTTTATGTAAATTTTTGTAAATTTAGAGTGCATTTTTGCTTATAAACATAAAATTTGGTATTTGTTTATTTATTTTGTGGAACAATTCTTCATTATTTTAAAAATTCCTTGCAATTATTTATTGCAATACTACTAGCAGTATGTTCAACGTTTCGTTTTTCTAACCTAGGGTGAATTTACTTGTAAAGATTGTCAAAGCTTTCATTTTGTTTAAATTTATGATTTGCAAATACATTAAATTTTCTCTGAAAGGAAGAACATTAGGATGTTCTAAAATGTTCTTTACTTTGTAAATTATTAAAATCGAATTAAATTTGAAGCTGAAATTTCTCTTTTCGAAGAACCTGACACATCTGATATTCGACAAAAACAACTTATAAGTTTATTATACAAACGTAATTTCACATAAAACTCGATCGTTACAAATTCACATTTTCCCCGTCTGTTCCACACCATTTAAATAAATAATCATGAAGTTTAGGGTACTGCAAGTATCTTTCTATACCTAAAGTGGTATTTATGCTAAAAGCGAAGGGGTTAAGTTGAATAAGGGAAAACTAGTGGCTGTAGTGCGTTTTCACGTAGAGTTTCGTCATATATACTCGGTTAGTGTCTAAATGTTATCACTAAATATCAAATGCAGCAAAAGATAGATTTTGCGTGAGAATAGGGAATTTTCTGCATTCCTTTACTACTGAGTTTTATGTGAAATTAAGTTTGCATAATAAATCTATAAGTAGATCTTACCGATTGTCATATATGACAGGTTATCTGAAAATACAAATTTCATGTTCACAATTAGATTTTAATAATTTGCAAAGTAAAGAACATTATAGAAACATTCTAATTTTCGTTCTTTCAGAGGAAATTTTATTTCTTCTGAAAGGACGAAAATTTCCTCTGAAAGGAATTCTATTTAAATTTCTTCTGAAACGAAGAAAATTAGAACGAACGTTCTTTAATGATTTTGCTTTAAAATTATTAAAATCTAATTAAATTTGAAGCTGGAATTTCTATTTTCAAAGAATCTGATACATCTGGCATTCGACAAAACCTACCTATAGATTTATTATGCAAACTTAATTTCTCATAAAACTCAGTCGTAGCAAAATTCACATTTTTCTTCGTCTGTTCCACACCATTTAAATAAATAATTACTAAGTTTAGGCCACTGTAGATATTTTTGTCTACCTAAAGTTTCATTTTAGCCAAAACCGACATACCGGGTAAAATCGGATAAACCAAATCTAGTGGCTGTAGTGAGTTTTCACGTCAGGTTTGCCAGATATGTTCACATGTCGCAAAAGAGACTTTTGGTGAGAATGGGGAGTTTTCTGCATACATAGTAAGGTAGAAATAGCAAAAGGATGGTTTGTAATAAACATAATATTTATCAGCAGGCAGGGAATAAATTCACCAATCTTAGACTTCAGACATTAAATTTGTTAGCGTGGACCTTACTATTTTCTACTTCAAATTTTAAATTGAAGAGAAACTTAAGATTTAAACGATCCCTTTATTCTTATACTTTGTTAGCTTTAATCAATCATATTGTTACGACATATTTTCAGGTTTCATGAGCGTATCAGTAGGATATAAGGATGAGTCCAAATTTCTGGATGATCTGAGCCTTTCTTTAAAGTACTAATAAGCGTAAACGAGAATGATATATTGATAACAACTCTCTAGCTATCTTACAAGGACAGCACATTAATTAAATGCTTAACTAATTCACAAAGTAGTCGATTATGTTCTCGAAACTCTGACGTATATTACAAAACTCAGTTTATCATAACACGTCAACTCTTTCCAACTGAACGACCACCCGCTTACGCAGTCTGTGGAAAGATCTCGAAAAATCGTAAACTCCTAGAAATTTCATCCAAACTGAAAAATAAGACCAGTTTAAAAAACTGCTAGTATTTTTTCAAAAATCGCCAAATTCGAGATATTTCACCAAATTTCACAACAAAGTCATCGATTTTTTTGCCGTTAAGCAACCCAGATCTTCAGATAACAGTGGTTATCTGTAAAAGTCGTTCTTCCTTGGGGTCGTGATAGCATTTTGGACATTTGTAACAATATATATGTTTCACGCTCATTTCTTTGTCACAACTTTATAAGAACATGATATCATTGGCATGCATGTAGTATTAGGTATCATTTAAATTCCAATTCGTTTGAGGAATGCTGTGTAGCTGTTCTTTCGATTCTCATCTGAAGGGGGGAGAAAAGGCAGTTTATTCTCCGTTCAATTACTATGGAAAAGTAAAAATGGCTATCTGTTGTCGCATAATATAAAATTTTAAATGTCTCTTTTTTAATAAATGTTATTGTTGACATATTTTTATTTGCTCATGCTATCTCATGGAGAAAGCATTGTTTTCTAAAAACATTTAATTCGAGATTTTTAACGCATAAAATCGTTCTATTTTGTTGCTAATTATTCTTTCTTCTCTTGTGCTTGAAAATTTCTGTGTTTAATTATTTAATATCGTTTTTCTTCTATTTTCGCTAATTATCTACCTGTATCCTGAATTTTTGTTATTTTCCCAAATACATTGAGGAAGTTAGCTGTTGGGTTAAAAACATGTGTGTTCCTTCATTTTCAGTTCTACTTATTTTTCACTTTGGTTCATAGACTTATTTTTGCAGATGGTCGGAACGACTTATGCAACTTCCAAAACTGGTAAGTTACCTTTTTTAATTTAGTAAGACGCTTACGTTTGTAGTTTTATTGACAGAACCAGTGCTTTGAATCTTTTTGTTAAATGTTTACTTTCCTCACTGGTATTTCATTGTTTATTCATAGTATCCTACTACTCATTCCACCCTCCGTGGTTTTTATCTCTTTTTCTCTCTTCTCGTCGTTTGCAACACCATTTTTCTGCTTCAGTCACGTTTGCTGTTTTAACAGCAGTTGTTGATCGTGTTTTATCAAGTAAAGATTTCGCTTTTTTCTCATCCTGATGAAGATATTTTTGCTTTCAAAACTGATTGACACTATAAATTTTGTGTTGTATATTGCTTTAAAATGAAAATTTATTTGTTTTAAAAGATCGCAATAGCCCATAAATTTTTTGATTTGTGGAAAAAACTTGAAATGAGTTCTTTTTGCTAAAAATTTATGATAATGGGATTATTGATGTATAGCCTTATAAGCACATAATAACTGTAACAGAAAGCAATTAAACTGAACAGCTACAAATGGCTTTTAGTGAATTTTATTTTTGTTTTGTAGCAAATGCGGACTTGTCAAATAAAATGTCTTACTTATTTCAATAAAAAACAAACACTGACCGACCTATTACTTTTTATTCTTATAAAGCCAAAAATTTAAAAATAGATGTCAGATTAAATATTCAATTACTCAGCGAAGCATACAAATATCTGTAGTAGGAAATCCCAAACTGTCAAAATAAGCCACCATTAAACTTTTCGGGCCCGTCATGCAGATTTTCTACAAAAAATGCTGATGGCACAAAATAGAAGGGAAAAAACTGCGTAAGAAATAAAATTGAAGAAATAATGTTACATATAAGAATAATTTTTAGATTGCTCATTACTTCCTACTTCCCCTACAATACATGGGAATGTATCGAGAAAGTATTGGATTAGCATCGAAAATTGTAACTCGAATTTTTAGTCAATTTATACGCTGTTAGACTCTCTGGAACACGATTATATTATTTTAGCTTGACGTGTGTATGTGGGACGTGTGTCTGCATGTGCAACGTATGTATCTACTCTAACTCAACATTTTTTGGTAAATGTCTTCGAAAGGTTGATCGCGACGCCATTGGTGTGAACGTGGCTCATTTCCTGACTGCACAATTCTTTCAAACAGTTGTCTGTCTCTGGCGGTCTGAGTCTCTTCGACGGTTACATGCGCTTTCTCTGATATACTGTTGCCAACACCGAGCATCTTCCATACCGCTCCGACCAGGATGGCGACTGATAGGTCTGTGGAACCAACCAGCTTCCTTTAGGTCTGTGGTACGACCTCTCTCTAAATCTGACAAATGTTTATAGCGCCGTCGAGTACGTCTCAAAAGGCATTTCTATACATAACTTGCAGTATCAAAGCATCGAGCAGTATCAAAGTCGAGTTACAACACCGGTCGTTTTAAATACCGCACGATGAGTCGTTCTAATGCGTGTTGCGTGAGTCCTATAACACTATTGGCGCTGACAGTTTGATATTTGTATAACTCTTAAAACGACATTTGCATGTCGAGTTTCGCTGCTGTAGCTCAATTTTATATGGGTACATATTTTTTTGCAACAGTGTATATATAATGTTTTTATTTTATTTCCAGTGTTATATTAAACTATAGTTTTATCTATCTATATAAAGGGTACGCCAATTACACACATTTTCAAGGGGATACGTGATGCAAATATGTTGAAAACAATTGCCGTAGGCGACATTACATGTTGAAATATTTAGCTTTCTGAGTCTCAACCCTAATAGCATTTTTTTCACAGTGACGTAAGATTTACGTCACACTGTGACTTTGGGACGTCACAGGACGTCTCGGCAATGTCATATTGAGGTCACAACGAAGTCATTTTGGTCATTTTCATGGTCGTTTGTGACGTCGCATATCAACTTGTTTGTGACGTCACATTGTAATTGCCATTGTAATGTCGTCACATTGTTACATGTTAATTAAATTGTAGAAACGTCACAGAATAGTCACAATGAAGTTACAAAGTTACTAATACGTAACGTCACGTCGAATAGAAGTCACAAATATGATGTCACATTTTGACCCAGGTGTCAAGTGACTACAGCGTCACTGTCACACATGTGACGATCTTTGCTGTGAGGGAAGTGTGTGTGTGTGTGGGGGGGGGGGCTTTTAGAGGGCTTTCAATGGCTTTTCAAAAATCCCCATTACATTCGCGATCCCCACTCCACAGCCATAGAAATGAAATAAAAATCTTCAGTGACGTCGGCAGAAAAATATCGAGTGTAATAACCGAATATTTTATTACCCACTCTCCCCAATCTCACTTTTTCGAACTTTCTGGATGGGTGGGGTTGAGGTTATGACTTATTACGTGACAACACTGAGGCCTGTGACATGATCAATACCAGAATAAGTTTGCACATATTTAGTGTTTAGAAAGTTAAAAATACGTTAGAAAATAATTATATAAATGCAAGACATTTCTTTAAATAAACAAATATTAATTTTTTTTTAGAGTTGTAGATATAAACTTAAATGTGAATGAATATTTTATTGGATTTTACGGAAAATCTTTTGCAGATTTCACAACACTATTTTCTGTAGTAAATTATGTATTAATTGCAATTTTAAAACTAGTGAGGCGCAAGCCTGAAAGGATATTTTTATAACTTTTTCGAATCTGTTTTATTATGCTTCACCACCACATGAGAGTTTACAAACTCAACGCCTATGGAGTGCGATATCTGACGAAACACTCGGGTTATACCCATGAAATTCGATATGCTTATTTGAATGAAAATACTAAAATATATATTGATTTTCAGCGAGATCAAGTTTCAGAAAACTTTAAATTGTGCAATTATTTTTCATGAATATCAAATATTAATTATCTGTAGCGAAAGGCATGTGGTTGGATGCATCATACTTTTATTATGTATATTTATATTAAAAAGAAATATATTTAATATTTGAATTTTTAGCTCTTTTTATTTTACAAATTGTATTTAAATTATTAAAATTCATCGCTTATTTATACATAGTTAAATTTCTAAATGTGTTTATTTATTACTTTACTTTCCTTATATATTATGTATATAAGGATTGTGACGGGGTCGAAAATTCTAATTCGAGTTTTAGACGGGAGAGCACGTTTCAAGCATCCCTGATCACGAATCAAACATTTTTGAAGTGATGTCTGTGAGTGTGTGTGTGTGTGTGTGTGTGTCAGTGAGTCTATGGAGACGATAACTGACGAACGAATGAATCGATTCGAACGAAATTTGGTACAAAAATCACAATCCATAAACACTGGAAGCCTATTGTTTTTAAACGTAATCGGATGTTCAGAACTCTTCTAAATTTTCAAGTGAAATTTTGAAAAAATCGTCAAAAAATCAAAACCTTTAATACGGTTACGTAAATAGACATTTCTTATGTAATTTTTTATTAGAAAACGATTAACATAAAATTTAGATCGCTAACATGAATCGTTCTCGAGATATTGCACATTTTTCAAAAAATTATCAAAAAGTCATATACAGGTAAAATAAAACAAGAAAGATCAATCATGCTTAAAGCATTGATTATGGAACACTTTCCAACTTCAATGCAATTTTATTTAAACAAGTCTAAAATGCAACACATTCCTCGGTAATATTTTAAAACTTATCACAATACTGCATTAATTTATTATATTTGAAAACTTAAACCTTCATCGAAAAAAATGAACTTCATTCAAATGACGGCATTGAAATATAAATTGCCTGGTTTAAACATCTCTGAAATGTTATACATTCCTCGGTAATAGTTTTAGAATTATCATAATACTACGATAATTTATTATATTTGAAAACTACATCGAAAACAACTGAAATTAATTCAAATGACGTCATAGAAAAAATAACACGCCTGGATCTCTCTATAAAAACAGGATTTCATTCATAACTTTCTCCCATTCATTTCATTCATTACAATACTATAATAATTTATTTTATTTAAACATTTTATTTAAGACCATGGAGCTACAAATAATAAAACTCTATGCTTAAAACTTCATCGAAAAAAATCGTCCTTCTCTTTATAAAATCAATTAATATTTCATTCATATCAGCCATGCAGACTCCATGGACTAAATTAATTTATGTTAAAAAAATACAGGAATTCTAATACAACTCCTTCTATATATTTTGCTGTTTACATTTTACATAGGTGAAAAATAGGCTTAGTTGTAGAAATAATCAAATTTAGAGGAGCATTTAAACTCAAATATATTGTCATTGCGTTGTTTCAGTACGTAGATGCACAGAATTTAAACAAAAATAAAGTAGTTTTAGGACGGATACAACACTCAATATGAATTAAAAAGAACTTAAAAAAATCACGAATTTGAAACAAGATGGAAGCCATATATAATTTTGAAGTGGGTCATGTGATCGTTTCCTATCATGGTTACGTGATCGTTTCATATGAGAGGTGTAATTATTATTTTAATTTTTATTTAAAAAACTACTGAATATATTTCGCTGAATTTTTTTTTATATATTTTATGGAACAATTTGAATATTACCTAAAATTTTCGAAGCAATTTGTGAATTTTAAATCCGCTTAAAAAATGTTTGAAAAATTAGTTCCCATAGGGCTCAATGTATTTCATTTTTTCAACCCGGGTTCAATCCAAAACTAATTGGGTGATATTATTCATTTATATTCCCATAGGTCCTACAGACCGTCTGAACAACATACTAAAATTTCATTTTGATTAAGTCATTTTTACAGCAGTTATCGTGCTAACGGGCGGAGAGACAGGCAGACAGACAGAATGAACAAAGTCATAAACACTTTTCAACTTTGTTGTAAAGTGTTAAAAATATATTTCCAATCGAGAAACATGTTCACTTTTTATATGCGATAAATTTGGTGACATCATTCTCGTGGATCTAGCTCGTTCCATTCATGAGAAAAGATACTTCGAGTAATATTTTTGTATTTGAACGTTAACAGTCATTTATCTGCTATAAGAATAACTTATCTCTCCGTCAGTAAAGCTTGGCGAGATTTTGGCGACGAATTTGGCGGAATTTCGCCAACTTGGGGACTTTTTGAATTGTTGTCAAATTAACAAAAATCTCGCCAAATGGATTAAAATGACGCTAAATCAATGAAAATGACGACTAATTGTCGAAAATTCAATATCTTGGAAAAAACATAAGCATCTACCATAAGAAAAACATATTTTTTTTACTGTAAAATTAGTAAATTCATTGCATTATATAAGGAAAGTCATGTGTTGCCCACATCAGATTTTTTTAAATGTATTCACATTTAAATGATTCAATATTAAAAGTGTTTTAGAACTCATTTAAATTTGGAAATGTTTTATCTTCGATTGGATAATTTAAATACTGTTTAAAGACTTTTAACTGCTTTAGTTTACTTTCGAATGAATTTAGGTATGTAATATTTAAAATCGTTGTTTATTTATAAATTCTGCAAACATTTTAAATTTTAAATGTTTGCCTTCTCGGATTCGTGAATGATAAAGTGATAGGCTATTTAAACACGTATTACGCATGCCCCATGCATTGTATTCAAATAGTTTGCTCTTTTAACAAAACAAATGGACGAAATAGAATTGCGGTTTGATTGGGTTAGATAACCCCCCCCCCTCCCCCCATACTTTATGGTTCAAAACTTAGTTTGACTGCAACAATGATTTTTAGTTAAAACAATAGCAAGATTTCAACATCACTTTAATATAAGCTTTTATTAAGCAACAATGCGTATTTGAAGTTCTTTATTAAAAAATTTTTTTTCAACTGCATGATAAAAATATTTCGAATTAAGAAAAGTTTGAAAAATTGTTTTACAGCTATAATTCATATACCAAGCTTCGTATATGCAATGTCTATTTCGTCAGAAGTCCATGGGTGTTGATCGAAACTTCAGAAAATGACCTTCAATTTATTGAAGAAACAGTTATGATATTAAGTTTCTCATATATCAGGATACATTTGAAGAGATATGAACTATGGAGCATAATGGTACGGGGAAATACATGGCACTGCAGATAAAGCAGACATTCAGGTCAAAAATGGATGGACAATTCATCTGGCATACTTTGGGAAAAGATAATATTATGACATATCGAACAGTTTAATGAATCAGAATGAGACATTTCTATAATGCGTCATTTTAACTAAACTCTGAATTGGTACTTTTCAAATCAGTCTTCTTTCAGAAAAAATCTGATGTGGACAGCGCATGACATTTCCTGTAGATTCAAATTCATTTTTTTAATTTCATTATGCATTGAATGAGTTTAATTGCAGAAAATAACATGGATACTTTTCTTATATTATATCCAATTTGTTTAATTTTGCAACGTAATTCTCTTTAAACTCTTCAAAGTTCGAAAAATTAACATATCTCGAGAACGGTTCATCCTACAGTCATGGGGACAATCATATGCCTTTTGTTGTCAAAACCTATCTGAAGAACAAATACTCAATCGTATTTCAACAATTTTAGTCATTTATATCAGATTTTCACTCTTGACTTATCTATGCAACTACATCTTTGCGGGACGTTTCACATAAAAAAATTCGATTATATTTTTCTGAATCGTATCAAAATCGAATCAGCATCAGAATAACGGTCACGGGATTTAACTACTATGTATTAAGACATTTCATTAAATTTTTTCTTAGCTACAGTGCAAAATGTCTTCCGTTCGTCAAAATTAAAAATTTGAATACATCAAGAGCGGTGAAAAAGTATATATAAAGCAAGCATTTAATTGATACATTTGAGAATATGTAGTCTTATTTTAGATTGCGAAATGATCTACAAATCTAAAATACCCAAAGACAAAAACGGGCAGAATCTTTTTTTCCAAATCGTACCAAAATCTAACCAGCACCACAGTTTTCCACAAGCGACTTATCAGCAAAATTTTGTGTAATTTGGTCAATTAGTTTGCCAGCTAGAGTGGATACATACAATGTTTGAGAGCCATTTCTCAAAAAGAGGATGGTTCCTTTTTCCCAAATCGTACCAAAATCTAATCAGCACCAGGGTTATCCACAAGTGACTCATCTATAAAATTTTATGAAATTTGGTTTATTAATTTTTCAATTAGAGTGGATACATACATTGCACAGACAGACCGACACACACACAGACGTCACACTAAAAATTGTTTTTCCTGTGTTCTAGAGGTCCCAAAACATGCAGTTCCGTCGAAAATTTGAGTTGCGATTTTCGACATGATTCCAATACTTTCTCTATACATTACCATGTATTGCAGGGAAAGTAAAAATCTGATGTGGGCAACACATGACTTTCCCTGCAGACTTATATCCATATTCTCTTTATTTCTACAATAATTCATTACATTGAGTTTAATTGCAAAAAATAACACCCCTGATTACTTTAAATGACACTGAATTTGCACTTTTAATTCAGTTTTCGTTCTCATGTGGTAACTGGACTTATTTTCAAAGATGGTGTAACGAAAATGCTAAAAAACCAAAATATCTCAGGAACGGCTAGTTCTAGAGTAATGGGGTTGATCTTATTCTTTTTATTATTAAAAATTACGTATAAAATAAGCATTTTATTGATACATTTGAGCATACGTAGTCTTTTATTTTAGATTTTTACGATTTTTGCAGGCCATTTAGCAAGAAAGGACATGTTATTTTTTTCGCAATCATGCCAAAATGTAATCAGCACCAGGGTAAACCACAACTGACATATCTACCAAATTTTGTAAAATTTGGTCAGTTAGTTTTTCAGCTAGAGTGGATAGAGGCAATTTTTGCGGACTATCCGCCCCCTCCCCCACAAAAAACGGGTTATTTTATCCCGAATCGTACCAAAATGTAATCAGCACCAGGGTTGCCCACAAGAGATCTACCTACCAATTTTTATTAAATTCGATCAATTAGTTTTTTAGTTATAGTGGATACATGGATTGCACAGACAAACGTTATGCTAAAAATGTTTCTTTTTCATATTCTAGAGGTATCAAAACGTGTAGATCCGTAAAAACTCAAGTTGCGAATTTCGGCGTGATTCCAGTTCTTCTCTAAACATTACCATGTGTTGCAGGGAAAGTAAAAAAGGGGTTCCAAGTGACAAAAAAGTAGATGGGAGAAGTATTAAAAGGCCTCTGTTACATGAACAGGGATTTTTCTACTTAAATCTGCGCCCAGATAATGTTAATATTTCCGAGTCCAAAGCCAACTTAGGAGATTTACCTTACACAGATGAGGCAAACTATACAGTCTTTCAACTATGTATTATATCTGTGTAAACAGGACTGGACTAGCCAATGGGTAATTTGGCGGCCACCAACTAGCGGGCATCATCAAAGGAGTGCCGAATACAAGGGCAGAATAAAAAAAAAATACTTTTAAACATTTAAAAAGAAATAAACACATGTAAATTCACATATTTATTTTAATTACTAAGATATGGTATGTTTAAGATAATATTATATTATCGCATATTCAATGTAATCGTCTCCATCGAATGGCTTTCTGCGATTTTTCTGCGATACTAAAATATAAACACTCTTTAACCAAAGACTTAATTTCGTTTCTTTTAGTTAATATATATGTATTATAAATATAGTCATTAAGAAGTATAAGTAAAATGTTAAAATTTAGCCAAAAATTTTCTTAATTTGAATGAAAATCAGGAGAGTGCTTGGACACCCCATTTTCAGTACTTAAGTCCTCAATCATCTCCACCTTCTGCCACATGTCTCTGAATAGTATCCCTTGATACAGAATGTATGGAGGATGGAAACTGCCTTCGAATGGATAATAGCGATGTTATTGGTGTGGACGTGGCTTCTCTCCTGATTGCACTATCCTATCACGCAGTTGTCTGTTTGGGACGTCCAGAGCCTCTGCGATGGTTACATGTGCCTTCACTGATACACTTTTGATGGCACCGAGCAACTAACATATCGCTCCGACTGAAATGACAACTGGTGCGTCTGTTGGACCAACCAGCTCCTTTTAGGCCTCTGACGCAAACTCTCTTCTAAATCCGACAATTATTCGTAACGCCGACGAGTATGAATCAAACATATCTTTGTATACAGCTTGCAGTCTCACAGCAGAAAATTCAGTTCTAATTGAACGTGAGTGAAAACACATGTTTGATGGTTTGCATGATCATTGCTGACAATTTGATCATTTGCATGATCATTGCTGACAATTTGATCATTTGCATGATCATTGCTGATAATTTGATAATTTGCATGATCATTGCTGACAATTTGATCATTTTCATGTCGAATTTCGCGTCTGTAGCTCAATTTATTTTTATGGGTGAGTATATTTTTGTGGCTCAATTTTTATGTGAGCATATAATTTTTGCGCAACAGAGTGCATATACGCACAGATAGAGAGATAAATCTGACTTTTACTCAATATTTTATTATTTTCCATTATAGACCTTTGATTGTGATCCGACACGAAGATTCCCTTCTGCCTGGATTTCAAATCGCAAGAGAAAATGTTAGCCGGGGAGGTTTTATTAAAGGGGTCTTCGATCCCCATTCTATTAGCTCACGAGAGAAATCGATAATCCGGTTTTGCTACATTTTCAGTCCGGGGTCGAGACTCAGCCTTCTAAGTAATTGGGATAGTTATGGAAATACTTTTAGACACTGTTCAATTTTGTTCGCTCAGGGAAGACATCAAAATCACAGCTCAGTTCGGTCCTATATTTTATTTTATTATGTTAATATCCAGTCTTCTAGTTCAGAGGCGGTAGACTTCTGGAATGTACGGAAAGGTTTTTAGAAAACTTCAGTTATCTTTCTCACCTCCAGGGTAATCAAAAATCAAGCTACGTTTGGTTCTGTCCCATGGTCCATACTATAAATGTGCAAAGATTCGGTCTAAAAAGCCACCAAGGGAGCACCTGGAAACACTGGAAAGATTTTCCGAAATCTCCAATTTTTACCGTCTCCGGTGAAAAATTAAAAATTATGCTGCATTAGGCTGTGTTCAGTGGTCAATGCAACAACCGTGCAAAAATTCAACCTTTTAATTCACCGAAAGGCTTTTAGAGAGTATGAAATAATAAAATCACACTAGACAATTATTGGACAGATTTTGTTTTACACTTTTATTGTAGATTTAAAAAAATATTTTTGAATGATAGTCGTAGCGCAGTGTTACGTAGTAAATTGAATATGTAGATGAAATTTACATAAAAATATGGAAAGAATGGATAAAATGTCCCCACTTTATTTTTATCAATATATAACACACTTCACTGTCTTTTACTTATCTCCAAGTAAAAACAACCTTTACATTTTTATTACGTGAAAGTAGGGTTGCTATATTTTTAGGGCATGGGCGCCAGATTTTACGATTTATCGACAATATGGTTACTTTTGACGAGTTTTCAAATATACTACAGCATTTTAGAAATATCGATGATATTCTTAAGAGATATTAGCACTCTAGAAATTTCTATGAAGCGTATATAAGGGAGTCATTGCTTAGTTAAATGCAGTTGACGTGATACGAGCTAAATTAATTTATGAGATACGTTAGAGTTTTGAGAATAGTATCTGCTATTTTAGGAATTAGCTGAGCATTTAATTGCTGTTTTGTTGTATCTGATAGTTATTTAGTGAGCTATTCGCTGTATATTGTTCCTGTTTACGCTTATTAGTGTTTTTAAATAAAAGTGTTAGTTATCCAGAAATGTGGACTCATTCTTGTATGTACGATTCTAAAGGATACGTTGTAGCATTATATTTAAAAGTGAAAGGGAGCTTTGACTTCAAATCATTTATACTTTTTTTACCATACATTTTTTTAACAATCCCTACAATAAATGATAATGTATAAGGAAAGTATTGGAGGAAAAACGGCAAGCTACAATATGTATGTGTAATATTTGAAATACATTTGAGTTTACTTATTCAATTACTTACTGAGGCATACAAATAACTATTTCCAAAAATGTCAAAATAAGGCAAGTTAAGCTTTTCTGACGTTTCATGCAGATTTTATCTTATGAAATCGCTGATTCGGTAAAATGGATGCCAAAGAACCGCAAGGATAATAAAAATTTTGAAATGTATGTTTCGCAGCGGAATAATTTTCCATGTATTGTATCGTTAAGCAATAAATCTAAAAACTATTATGTCGGCAGCATTAGAATTTTTTTGCAGAATTAAGTATATTTTTCTTTATCTTCCTTATCTGTATTAATAAAATGGGATACTTGATATTCATAACACGAAGTGATATGCATGCTAAATAATTGTCTCAAATTAAATAGAATTTATAGTTCTAAATAAATTTTCATTTGGCGTAATGGATATTTTGTATTGACGCCAAACTCGCTGATATTCGATAACTAGAAAATGTACCCAACGTTGCGCGGGAGATAAAGTAGGGTAGTTATGTAAAATAAAATACGCGTACATCGGCTAACGGGCGTGAGACAACTCCGCTCCCCTTCCTCACACACACATATACCAAAACTCGTCACTTAAAGACTACGCTCTATGCTAAAATCTACCGATGGAATGATTCTCGCGACACAAATAAATGAAAATATGTGAAATCGCTAAAAATGTTCTTTTAAACTTGAAATGTATTGCAATGATTTTTCAACTAATTTCAGAACAATACTCATAATAATGATACAATACCAAATTAAAATATTAGAATAACATCTTTTACATTTGCAAAGTTATAAAACCTCGAGAAAATGCGCTATAACGTCAATAGATGGCGTTAGTTGTGAAAAGTCGAAAGTGCCGCGTATCAGTTAGACCCTCAACAAAGTATACAAAAATTGAAGACACTGTTGACTTAAAAATGTTACAATTAATCAACGCATGATTTATGAAATTATTTTTTTCTGGAGTAGTTGATATATTTAAGAGCTATTGAAAGAAAATAAACACTGGACGACGCGTTAATTTCAGTATATCGTAATATAAAAATCGAAGAGGTTTGAAACGCACGGAAAAGTGTATATTTTCTCAATCATTAAAATGTGGCTATTTAGCGAACTCTTTAAAGTTTGCATGGAAGATAATTTTTTCTATCTTTCTGATGCTGTCAAGATAGAGACGCTGATGATATTTTCGGTCGCTAAGGGATCGATTTGTGTGAATATCGCCTTAAAACATAAAATAACTAAAAAACTAATTAGAAATTAAAAAAAATAATGCCGAGGTGCATCTATATACTTCAAATCTGTGTTACTTGTGTACCAAATTTCATGACAGTGCAACACCTAGATTTCGCGTTACAAACTCCGCACATACACAGCGAGAGAGAGAGATAGATAGAGGCAGCTTCCTTTATTTTGTAAGATGTAAAAATCTGGGATACATACAGTGAATACATATATTACATTATCACATAAGCATAATATACGTAGAGGAGGACCTATATATACCTTGGACCTAGACTTATTTTAGCCCTATCTATAGGGTTTTGCAAAAACTAATATGTGTATTCTACACATGTGCCACTAGAGATCACTATAAATTTGGTTTAATTCATACAAGCTGTATTGTGCGTCAGAAATGTATTAAAGACGAAATTAACCATATGAATGTAAGTCTTTTAAGTGACTACTTTTCATTATCTATTTTTAACATGTATTATTTATGTAAATATGAAAGTCATGGCTGATAATATCATTTTAGTACCGGATACATGTGTTAAAAATCGAATTAGACCTAGTCATTAAGACTAGGTATAAAAACTAGGTACTATATGCCTAGGATCAAAGTACAGTACGTACAAGTGTTACACCTAGATCCTGGAAGCAGTTTTTTAATAAACGTTTAGAACACCTATAAAGAAATCACATAAAACCTTAGCAAAAGAATATGTAATGAACAACATCTCACATAATTCATAGTGACATATATAATTATTGTTTCTCATATTGTAATTGGATTAAAATGTAAATGTCCAAACATATCCAAAGTGCAAATACCATTCCCTATACCCAATCTCAGAGATGTCGCTAGAAAAAGTTTATTCTAATTCTAGCAAATCTGACATGCAAAACCGTCGAAAACAGCAATTCAAATTTTCGATTCTGTTGTCAGCAATTCTACTAATTCATATACT
Organism: Amaurobius ferox; assembly: GCA_951213105.1. NCBI lineage: Eukaryota > Metazoa > Arthropoda > Arachnida > Araneae > Amaurobiidae > Amaurobius > Amaurobius ferox. Next base: position 101,274,569 of record OX578136.1, read on the forward strand.
ATACGTAGCGGACCGAAAATGTCCGGTAATCATGGCAAGAGGATCACACGCAATAGTTCCGTGTTCAGTCCTCGACAAAAACTACCCCCGTGTCTACGTGGAGTATAGGCACGACAAATCTGTAGATCCGAAAGATCCCCAGAGAGATGATGGGTTGGGGGAACGATGGTACGGTCCCTGTAATTGCTATTCCAACAGAGTTCTGGTTAAAATTGGATAGTTCAAATGGTGTAGTGCGATCACCTTTTGTACTGCATGTGGATTACGGGTTCACGCTTTGGTCGCTAAAATTGGAGAATGATTGAATATTCAAGTGCCTGGCCTTAGAAAATCTACCCGACTTTATGATACCAGAATTCATTTTTAAAAATCTGATGTGGGCAGCACATGACTTTCCTTATATAATGCAATGGATTTATTACTTTTACAGCAAAGAAATAGCTTATTCTTATAGTAGATACTTATATCTTTACAAAATATTGAATTTTCGTCAATTGGTCGTCATTTTCATTGATTTAGCGTCATTTTTAACCATTTGGCGAGATTTTCGTTAATTTGGCAACATTTCAAAAAGCCGCCAAATTGGTGACATTCCGCTAAATTCGTCGCCAAAATCTCGCCAAGCGTTATGAAGGAGAAATAAGTTATTCTTATAGTAGATAATTTTGTATTTGAAAGCCAATAGTCATTTATTACTCAAAGTATTTTTTCTCATGAATGGAACGAGCTAGATCCACGAAAATGATGTCACCAAATTTATCGTATGATATTATATATGAAATGTGAACATGTTTCTCAATAGTTAATATATTTTTTTAATTTTTATGGGATTTTTTTGATAATGTATTTGAAAAATGTTCAATATCTCGAGAACGGTTCATGCTAGCGTTCCAAAGTTCGTCAATCGTTTTCTAAGGAAAATTACATAAGAAATGTCTGTTTGCGTAACTATATTAAAGGTTTTGATTTTTTGATGTTTTTTTCAAAATTTCACTCCAAAATTTAGCGGGGTTCTGAACATTCGATTGCGTTTAAAAACAATAAGTTTCCAGTATTCACGGATTGTGATTTTTGTACCAAATTTTATTCGAATAGCCGTGAGATATCGTCTTTATTTTAATTTTATTCGCTCGTGAGATATCGTCTACACCTACACCTACACACATACACACACACACACACCGCTTCAAAAATGTTCGATTCGTGATCAGGGGTGCTTGAAACGTGCTCTCCCGTCGAAAAATCGAATTCGAATTTTCGACCCCGTCACAATACTTTCCTTATACATTATGTATATAAGGAAAGTAAAAAGCTTGCAATTTTTTTTTACTTTTGCAAATTTTGCAAGATTTTTTTTTTTTTACATCTGTATCGCTGGTTCATATGATCACAATTAGGAATTGTTGCCCTTCATTTTGAAGGGCTTGAAAAATTATTTCAATTGACAAAGTTTGGCAATGCACTCCTTCCGTGGTGTAACTTACTCATCTAAGGGGGCCAATGACGCCAGGGCACTAAAACTGTAGCGTGGCTTTTTTTCACTACGTTGCTTGAAGCTTACGTTTCTTGTACACAATAGACCACAAACACACAGATGGACATCACCCTAGAAGCATTCAAAACGTGTTCAGGGGGTCCTAAAATATATATTGATATTTAAAGTAGAAAATTTTCGTGAAAAGGATACTATATACTGTAGGGTAATATCGGTATATACTGTACATTGTACAAGGTAGGATTAAAAAGTTCAGAGACTGTGCTGATATCTCCAACCTTGATTGGAAGAGATGGGAACAATTTTACCGTGGCGTAGAGGCACAAGTAACGCGAGATATGAAAAGGACGAAGCAGGTCCACAGTGCAGGGTTTTTCCAGACAATGCGTGTCAGTGAACTGTAGTCCTACGCGTTCGTCGAAAATGGAAATGGCATTTGAAGAACAACGTACGAATATCAAATTCCGCCAGCGTTTGGAGAAATCGCCGACAGAAGCATTGCACCTGATACAGTAGGTGCAATGTTTCTGTCGACGATTGCACCTGCTGCAGCGGTTGCAATATGTCTGTCGACGGTTTCTCCAAACGCTGGCAAAATTTGATATTCGTACGTTGTTCTCCAAACGCCATTTCCGGTGAACGCGAACGACTACAGTTCACTGACATGCATTGTCTGGGAAAACACCTGTTTCTTCCTTTTCACATCAGTAAAATATTTCTCCTCTCCTCCAATCAGGGTTGAAGATATAAGCACAGTCTCCGAACTTTTCAATCCTAACTTTTATATACTGTAATAATACAGTGTATCCGGTATATACTATAATCCTGAATATATTATAATCCGGTATATACTGTACGTAGAGGAAAGTCGGATGAGTGATGGGACGATTTAACTCGGCAAGTACGAAGTCCTCATGTTGAAAATAAAGAATTTTCGGAATTTTTGGAGGATTTTCAAAGATTGGGTGCGACATATTTACGTTATATGCCAGAAAACATAAAACTGTGACCGTATACAACTGTGCAGCATGTCAAAACTGAGCTAATCAGAAAAAAGGAGCCACTATATTTCGCATTTAAAAGTAATATTTCAAAATGAATGTGCTTTTAAATATTCAATTACTTATTGAAGCTCACAAATAAGTTTAGCTGAATTCCAAAATGTCAAAATAAGCTACATTAACTATTTTTGGACGTAAGATGCATGTTTTTTTTTAAATTTTTATATGCCGATCATTCAATATGTATGTCAAAGAACTGCAGATGGAAAATGCTCAAGAGAATAAATGTATTAAGCAGCAGAATATTTTCTAGAAATTGTTTTTAAAAGAAATAGAATTTACTCTGATACATGTTTAAATTTAAAAGGAATTTAATTTAGGAACTAGGTACATGCCGAATTAAAATCTCGAATTTTAAGTTTATGTATTAACGTTACTTCAGAGTGCTACATTAGTAACATATATTCTTTTTAAAATATGCATATTCAGAATATTCCAGCAAAAGTTTAATTTTGATACTTTAATAGCTTTTTAATGCGAAACATTTAGCTTGAAACTGCAGATGTGGAAACTGGAAAATGTAAAAAGGATTTTCGGCATAAGTTGATTTTACTAAAAGTGCACCTAAACATAAAAAACCATAATAGAGTTAGTAAAATCCTCAAAATTATATTTGTAAGAGTTTGTTTGCAATATCATCCATTACAGTGTACCATAATTTCAGTTGTACAAATGTTTTAATTTTTACTTCCCCTGCAATACATGGTAATGTATATAAGGAAGTATTGGATTCATACCAAAAATCGCAACTCGAGTTTTCGAGGGATCTACACGTTTTGGGATCTCTAGAATACGAAAAAACTATTTTTTGCGTGGCGTCTGTGTGTGTGTCTGTGCAGTTATTATATCCACTCTAAATGAAAAACTGACTGAATTTTATAAAATTTGGTAGATAAATTCCTTATGGGAGACACTGGTGCTGATTAGGTTTTGGTACGAATCGGGATAAAAGAACCTACCTTTTTTGCGAAATGGCCCGCAAAAATTGACTGTATCCACTCTAGCTGACAAACTAATAGATCATATTTCACAAAATCTGGTTGATAAGTCTCTTGTAGGATAACCTGGTGCTGATTAGATTTTTGTACGATTCAGAAAAAAATACCTACCTTTTCTGCGAAATGACTCGCAAAAATCGTTAGATCTATAAATAAAACACAACATATGCTTAAATATATCAATTATGTGCCTTTTTATACATAGTTTTTGACGGCGAAAAGAATAATACCAGCCCCATTACTCTAGGACTAGCCGTTCTCGAGATATTCAAGTTTGTTCCCATTTTTGCTACTTCAGAATAAGTCCATTTACCAAAGGAAAACGAAAATTGAATTAAAAGTGAAATTTTAGTGCAATTAAAACAAACAAAAAAAAACAATGTGGGCAGCACATGACTTTTCTTATATAATGCAATGAATTTACTACTTTTACAGTAAAAAAAGACAGGCTATTCTTATAGTAGATACTTATATGCTTTCCAAAATATTGAAAGTCAATAAGTCGTCAAGTCGTAATGATCGTCAATAAGTCGTCAAGTCGTAATGATCGTCAATAAGTCGTCATTTTCATTGATTTAGCGTCCTTTTTATTCATTTAGCCAGATTTTCATTAATTTGGCAACATTTAAAAAATCGCCAAGTTGGCGACATTCCGCCAAATTCGTCGCCAAAATCACCAAGCGTTATGGATGGAGAAATAAGTTATTCTTATAGCAGATAAATGATTATTGGCGTTCAAATGCAAAAATATTACTCAAAGTATCTTTTCTCATGAATGGAACGAGCTAGATTCACGAGCATGATGTCATCACGTCACCATGTATAGCATGGAAAGTAAAAACTACGTATGCAGAAATATATCCATTAAATGCTTGTTTTATACGCAATTTTTAACGAAGAAAAGAATAAGACCAACTCCATTGCTCTAGGTCAAGGCATTGTCGAGATATTTAAGTTTTTTTCGCATTTTTGCTAAGTTATGCCAAATTTGTCGCTAAAATTTCGCCAAGCGTTGTGGACGAGAAATATATTATTCTTATAGTAGGTAAATAACTATTGGTGTCCAAATTAAAATCTAGTACCTGAAGTTTCTTCTCTCATGAATGGAACGTGCTAGATCCACAAGAATGACGTTAAGAAATTTATCGCATAATATTACATATGAAAAGTGAACATATTTTACAATAGTTTATTTTTTTTTAATTTTATGTGCTTTTTTGAAAATTTATTTGAAATTTTTTGTAATATCTCAAGAACTGTTCATACTAGAGTTTTAATTTTTGTGTTATTCGTTTTATAATGAAAATTTGCATAAATGATTATTTACGTAACTTTATTGAAAGTTTTGATTTTTTTTGACGATTTTTTCAAAGTTTCATTCAAAAATCTTGGTGTTCTGAACATTTGATTGCGTTTAAAAACGATAAGACTTCAGTGTTCACATACTGTAATTTTTGTTCCAAATTTCGTTCGAATCTCTCCATTCGTTCGTGAGATATCGTCTGCACAGGCTCACGAACGAGAGCGCGCGCACGCGCGCACACACACATCTCAAAGACGTTCGATTCGTGTTAAGGGATGCTTGAAACGTGTTCTCCCGTCGAAAATCTGAATTCGAATTTTCGACCCCGTTACATTATTTTCCTTATACTATAAGGAAAGTAATAAAATCCACGCTTACGATATAACGAAATTTTTCGTATTATAAAGAGGAGATTTTTCAATACTTTAGAAATAGTGCAGCATTTGCAACATAAACCGAAAATATCAAATAATGCGGATACATAGCTCATATATTTGCATTTTTGATTAATTGTAAAATCAAAAACGATATATAAGGAATCTAAAATGCTTTCTCAACCTCAAAAGGAATAACTTGACACAAATTCAGATAATGCAATATTCGGAGGATAGCAAGTGTTAAGTTCCACGTGATGGTCTTAATAAATTTAATTGGCGAAACTAAAAATACAGTCTCGGAACATCATTTTATGACAGTAGGCACTTCTATTTATGCAATTTACAATATCTTAAGACTGGCAAATGTACACATGCCCCCAAATTAGTATCATTCGTTTTCAAATATTTTTTCATATGATTTGTGTGAGACTAGGAGACGTTTAGGCAGTTTCAATATTACGAAGATTTACGATATCTAACTGCGAAACAAAAGCGCAGACTCGTAGGCACCAGTTTGCGACAACCATGGCCCGGGAAGTCATAACTGCAATAAATCAAATGCACATAAATTACAGGTGTGGTTGGGTAAAAAATATCTTCGAGGCCAATGGTGAAACCAAGCAGCTTGGACAGTAAGTTGTCCAATGAAGAAATGTTGCTGCATCGCGTTGAGAACAACCAACGAGATCCTGAGGGCGTATCTGGACCTCAGTCGAAATGATGTGGCAACAAGAAAAGAAAGTTCAACAAGAAATATTCAGAGATTGAGTTACAGTCAATTGAGAATTACGGCCAGGAGAGGTTGAAAGGTAGTTAATTGAGAATGATCGGGCAAGAGTGTTGTGCTTTACAATGAGTGAATTAAGTATGACCGTCCTACAGCATTGTGACTAGAATGGCAATTGAACATGGTAAAGAGTGCGCTTCATAGAATTGAGGCAATGACCGTCGATGAGGCGTTCGTGGACAATTAGAGTCCAGAATGTACAGATTAGCGTTGTTTGTTTCAGTGCCCATGACAAACAGAGGAATGTGCTAATCTGTTTTTATAAAAGACCGAATAGATAATTTTGGGCAAATATAGTAAACTCGGTCTCACACTTGTAGGTTCTCCTCCTTAAACGTGTATATGTAATTAATGTAAGTTAATCGTAATTAACCTGTGTAATAAATAATGTTTATTTTAAAATTTAAAATTGGGTAAGTCAATTGTGTAGTATATAAAATAATAATTATATTTTTGGAACTCCCACAAAAAAATTATGGTGGGTTATTGCGGCATTTCAATTATAGGTCAATTTCAGTCATGCGCTTAACGTTTAGCTTCAGTCTAATTTCTAATTTCTTTCACCACGACCTGGATAATAACGGATATATTTAAAGTGGCAATAGGCGTAAACAGAAAAACGATACAAATATTTTCTTTTCACGGGGTGTTTCATAAGTCACGCAACGCTTGAAAAATCGCAGTACGTCACAAATAATTTCGAAAAGTTAGTGTGCATGTGCTGCACTTCCTGTGTCTTAAATTTGTCGCTCGATGTCTGCAGGGAGCTGGTCACCAGAAAGTTCTGAGTTGTGTCTGTATAACTGATCTGCATGTAGCGCTCAAAAATGAATATCCCTCATTACAATGTGAAGACCAGTTAACAGTTGTTGAGTTTACTTCGATAAGATCTTGCAATTCCGTCGTAATAGCTCAATGGCGGAGCGCCTCACACTGGTGCCATGGCGGAAAAAACCCCGAAACCCGAAAATAATATTTTTCGATACCAACTACTATTTTTTGATAGGCAATGAAGCGAAGTATCTTGCCATGTAAATAAATGTATTTTATTCTGTATAACTGGAAGAAAAAACTGATCTTAACAAGACTTCCACATTCTAATTGAAATCTCGTTTATTCTAACTAAAATTTCAATATTTTTCCAAAATTTTTGTGGATATTTATAATTATATGTCTCGCGTATTTTCAATATATGTAACCTCAGCTTATTTCTGACATAAATACATTTCGTAAAAACATAGCCAAAATCATACTATAAAGCGTAAAATTTAGATATAATTTTTTTTGTTTTCCTTCATTTCTTTAAGCCTATAAAAAAAGCTACACGTTCCTACACGCTCTGGATGAGTTATTTCGAAAGCAGATACTATTATGCAACTGTTCTGTGAAAATCAGCTGCAACTTTTTGCAACCTTCGCTGTTTCGGCATGCATATAAAATCTTACTTTTGACTTATCTACATGCGCAAAAAGTATGCAAAACTATTAAGAAATGCATAAGTTGTGAGGTTTTTTCCGCAAATTCCCCATTTGGTACCACTGTGCGCCGGTTAGCCAGTAGGAAGATCCGTGCTTCGATTTCCGGTTGGGGCAGGCAAGGTTCTTGATAATGGCACCCGAACAAATCAATCCTGTAGGTTAGTGCGGAAATGTCGGAGGTCTGAAAGCGACACTATAACGACTACTACGGGTTCAGTGGACTCTGGAATATTGAGAGCCGATTTCAAAGCGGGAGAACAACGACCACGTAGAAAGCTAACCTGGGGGATAAAAATACAAGGAAACTAACCTGGGATAAAAATAGTAGGAGGTGGTCAATAAGATTGTTAATTGCACACCAATCTGATATTAGGCGTAAGTGAATGCGGAGTCCACTACGACGATAAGAGTTCGCCATTCCGTCCCAGTAACTCAACGGTAGAGCGTCTGCTGTTGTAAGTATGAAAATTTGTGGTTAGATTCCCCTTTGTGGCAGCGAGGTTTTTTACATAGCGAGTTACAGTATTATTCCTGTAAAGAAAAACACATGATATTGCCTTTTTCCATGGGCTGCATGATTTGTTCAACATCCTGTAGATATCCTGCAAAGTCACAAAACAAGCATCAGATACAATAAATCAGTAATTAAATTCACAGAATTCACAAACAGTAAAGCGGATCCTGAGAAATCTCTGTATTCTTCTATTTTAAACTTTTCCAGTTTTATGAGCTTTATTCAAGCATAAGCTGCACGTAAAATGCATATTTTGTACGTGACACTTTATATTTACTTATATTTGTGTCAGTGCGAAAAAAAATATGATATCCACCAGAATCTTACAAATCTCTCATAATATATTATATAGATGGAAGAAGACCAGAATGATTTTTTAACCAAACTTGAAAGTATATCTATGTTTAAAAGATAGTGAAATTTAGATGATCTAAATAATTTCATTTTTTAAGAATTAATAAAGGTAAACAAAATATAAATGTTAGCTTTCAAGTTGTCTCTCCAAGTCACAACGCAAGCGTCATATATGCAATAAATTAGTAAATAAATTCTCAAAGAATTGACAAAGAAATCTTATTCTTAAAACATTAACCCATAAACAATACGCTGATCAAGGTCAGTAGAAAATCTCTTATCCCTTAACATTGACTCTCCGGCCCTCCGCAAACACCTTGATGTCACTTAACAATTATTATACTGAATGTACACGCTTGTTAATTACTCTGTAGCAGCAACGGACGTGGTGTGATACTCCTTTTTTACGTGTTCACTGCATGCTGGCTAGCCATAGAATCTCCAATGCTTCTCAAATTCTATGGGAACACACTTTTTCATTCCCCCTGTGATGTCACACAACCTTTTCTGATTTGCTGTTGGTGATAGAGGGAATGGAAGCTGTTTATTTGTATTTCCGTTCATATTGGTTGGAGTGAATATGCACTACTTGGTTATGTACTGCATTTAAAGTACCTTATTATCTTGATTGGCACTGGTAGCCAAAATCCCAACATACCGTGTAGAAATTGAAAGTCCCTCCATAGAAAGCTTCGGAAAAATCTAAACAATTCTGGAAAATTCTTGACAAATCACTTTGACTTTTGACCTTTTAAACAACGGGTCAAAATTCGCCATGGAACAGAGCTTCACTACAATGACGTTTGTCTTATACATGCACAGATTGCTTTTCCTTTACATATATTTAGAGCAGGAGGAATAAATATCTTATATTTATATTTTGGAAATTATTAAATTACTACTGAATATGATTTGTCGCAGTTACATTCAGCAATTCCTTGGGGTTTTGTAATAAAACATTATTTGTAAAATGAGTTAAAAATCCGGCTCTGAATTTGGATGTATATACAGGCTTTGGCCATTCCTCAATACTAATCAACCATTTATAAATTGTCTGCGTTCTGGTCTGTGTTGTGTCTGTGGACACAATATTTCCAACAAATTGATAAATCTATAAAATTAGGTATGATTAGTTCAGTAGGTAAATTGGCTTATTCATCGGTAAGCGTCAGATTTGTCTATTGGTTGACGGCTCAGGCCTATTGATTTTTAGTTTATTTTCAACCATTTCATTAAAACTCATAAAATACAATGAAAGCATAACTACGCATAAGATTTTATTAAAATTGATATGTGGTGTTTTATTTGAATTGAATGCCATAATATTAAAAACGTTCTCGAGATATATCACGCGTTTGATCTAAATTAAAAAAAAATTATAAAAAGCAAACACACTTATCAAATAAGAGATACATTATTCTAAAATTTTCAGCCATATTAAAGCTACTGGTAAGGAAATACAGGTTAGAAGATTATTTTATTTCTTGAAGCTTTCAAGTTCAAAGAGAATTTTGATCTCATAATCAAAATTTTAGTAATGTAGAAGATTAGATTTCTGTAATATAGAAGTTTTATCTACATTACAGAAGACTATATTTAATAAACATCGTGTACACAGAGATTCTTGTTCTGCAAGAAAATCAAAATTTGTTGACAATTTTAAACATGGAAGTCTGCCAGAGCAATGGTTGCCATCTTAGTTTTACTATATGCATAAAGTTGGTTGATTTTCTAAATATATGGTCAAGTATTTCATAAAATGAATTTTGTTTTCACAATTAGCATTTTAGAATGATTTTCATAAAATGAATTTTATTTTCACGATTAGCATACTAGAATGATTTTAATAAAATGAATTTTATTTTCACAATTCTCATTTTAGAATGATTTTCATAAATTTTGTTCTATTTTCCCGGTTAGTATTTTAGAATGATTTTCATAAAAGGAATTTTATTTCAAAGACTAGCATTTTAGACTAATTTATAATTATTTATAATTGCGATGTACTATCGAAATGTTAATCTTTCAAAGCAGAGTACTGTAGCGCAACGTAGTGTAGCGAAAATGAGTGACAAGAGAAAAGATAATGAAATATTTAAAGTATGAACGTAAAGGGTGGTGCAGAAAATGATGAGACAGAGCGAATAAAAATTAATTTGGTTCAACCATTACTGAGAAATATGGTGCCACAAACAAATCCTTTTGTCATTTTTATTAGTATGAAAAGTTTCAAAGAAATCCAAAACAACTCAAGAGCGCTTTGGAATAGATATAGAAGAAAAAAAAATCAAACCTATGTCTAGCCATCCAGCAGTAGTTAGAGATGTTTTGTTTTTTAACATTATTTTGACGTTATTTCAAGGGATATTTTAAGACATGTTCATTTGACAAATATACAAGTACGCAATAACAAGAAATTTGGTAAATGGAAGAAAACTATTTTATTGATGAAAAAAGAAACTACATAAAAGTTAAATTTTTGAAGTATTCTAGAAATTCTATGACTATTCCTTGGATTTATTTAAATTTAGATTAGTACAGACACTGACTGACATATATTTTAAATAATTTATAAGCATTAGGTATTTATTGCTGGCATTCATGGTACACATACATTAAAATATAGTATTATAATCACAAAACCTGACAATCTTGGAAGCATTCAATACAATCAATCATTCAATTCAATCAATCAATCAATTCACTCACTGTCTCCGTGCATTTATTAGCATCCGTGGACTGCTTAAGGGTATGCTAGTAATGTAATTTGTGCGCCTTTAGATTCAAATAGCAGGAAAAGATTAGAATGACAATATGATCTAGAATGCTATTATAAAATATGTAAAGTTTCAAATTATGAGTAAGGTGGTGTATCCGCTAATATTTGAAGGAGATGTGGATTGTAAAATAATATGAAATGAGATAATTGTTTGTATATACTTACATATTATCCCGATATTCTGTTTCAGCACCATAAACACCCGTTTCTAAACAGATGCACAAAAAATAAAGTTTTGACAACATATACCAAAATGAAGACGCTGATATAGTAGTAAAATACAGGGTTCTATAGAAATCCTAAACCCCCATAATTTGTGAGGAAAAGTCTAAGTGTAAAGGTTAGGTCTATAGTAAAATGATCATGCTCGGTCGGATAAAAGCGATTGAACCTCAGTTAGCAGACACTTGTAAAGGCTAGGCAAACAAACCCAACAATAAAAAGAAAGAGTTATAAAGTTTTAGATTATTGTTTAATAAGTAGAAATTGACACTAAAGATACAAAAAAAAATTTATTTGACACGATAGGGTTATTGGCGAATGACTGCCATATTCAGCCATGCAAAAATAAACAGCAATGCAAAGATATACAGGAATGCAAAACTAAACAGCAATGCAAAAATATACAGGAATGCAAAAATAAACAGCAATGCAAAAATTTACAGGAATACAAAAATAAACAGCAATGCAAGAATATACAGGAATGCAAAAAATAAACAGCAATGCAAAAATATACAGGAATGCAAAAAATAAACAGCAATGCAAAAATATACAGGAATGTAAAAAATAAACAGCACTTATATGAACAGAAAGGCCTGTTTTAAATGCCTTCCATCAGCAACAATGCACATTTGAATTTAAGAAAGAATATTATCGCGTGCTTTGATAAGCATTCTAGGTGTTACACACCTGATTATTGTCCGGCCGTCCAAATAGTTGCTCTTAGTCCTCTGGACGAGTCGGACGGTCTGGGTCTTCTACACCTGATTATTATACTTTGACATATACTTATTGCCGTCCGATATTTTTATTTTGAAATATATTGTTTTGCTTGTTTCTAGGTATCGATTCCTTCTAATTAGACGATATTCTATAACTTCGTAATTGTCTTTTTCGTTTTTGAATTATTCGGTAGGAACACTGCAATCACTTTTATTAGATCGATCACGCACAGTAACGTGTACACTCTATGGACCTAACGTATACACTCATGAAGTTTTCCTTACAAAATTATTGGGGCTCTTAAGAACTTTTGTAGGAACCCCTGTATATCTGATATGCCATTTATACAAAGTTAGATTTTTGAAATACATGATCATAAATTTTAAAACACGAATTTCGTCTACACGATAATCATTTCAGAATGCACTTTTCATATTTTGTCGTATGGCAGTTATTTTTAGTGATATTTTGTTTTCTGAAATTTTCTTTGCCCCATTAAAATACACCAGTCCATATGTCTCAATCTATTGTAATCTCCTTAAATATGTATCCATATTAAAAGCATAAAGTGTAAATTAATTTAACGATTTATTTTTAAAAATCAGCTGCAAATAAATATATGGCGGCAATAACTTTCTTCTAAAAATAATTCCGGATGTTCCTTATTCCTGCAGATAAAATGAATTGGCTCAGTTGAGTCTGGACATCTATGGTTTGACGTTGTATCTCTGGGGACACCGAAAAAAGAAAAACCTTGAAGCTTGTAGGTATATATTATCTGAAGAACACAAAAAGCAGCTGTCTGGTTCAGACAAAAAGAGTGATAGATCATTATCGTGGGAGGTCAGAAATCGAATAATATCAGGGAGTTACTTATGAGTTAATAATCTTGTGTTTCTGTACTTTATTTATACGATAAAAACTAAAGAAATGTTCGGTAGACATGTACTATAGAAACAATAAGGTTATTCAGCTTTAATCATATAAAAATTCCATTCAGGGACTTGAAGCAAGATATCAGAGGCACTTAATCTGACCCCTCCTGTTTGTTAACAAACTTCCGAACTTATACAAAATTGAACATGTTTTATGCATTTGCTGCATTTCACTAGTTTAATTTTACTAGCTGCAGTGCACTAGTTTAATTACACTAGCTGTAATGCACTAGCTTAATTGCACCAGCTGTAGTGGACTAGATTAATTACACCAGCTGTAATGCACTAGCTTAATTACATAGGCTGTAGTGCACTAGCTTAATTGAACTAACTGTATAGTACACTAGCTTAATTACACTAGCTGTAGTGCACTAGAGTAATTACACAAGCTGCAGTCTACTAGCATAATTACACTACTTGCAGTGCGCTAGTTTAATTGCACTAGATTCAGTGCACTAGCTTAATTACGCTAGCTATAGTGAACTAGTTTAATTGCACTAGCAGCAGTGCCCATTGTTAGAGGTCACTTTTTAGCGATCACGCTTTCAGCGATGACTTTTTAGGCACATCATATACGCACATCAATATGTTCCTTTCTTGATCCACATACGCGCAGTTTGGCTTTCAGATAGGCCGGAACAGTCCAAGCTTGAATGGTCCAACTGATGTGTGGGAAGCGGCTTTCCTGCAAATGCCAATTACAATGCTGTAGAGTATTGTCTAATTAGTATAAATTGACAATAAAACTGTCACAGAAGGTATTTTTGTGACACAATATGGTTATTGGAGAATTCCTGCTATATTCAGGAATGCTAAAATAAACAACCCTTAGAAACACTGGATTCTAGTGTAGATTCTAGGTAAAATATTTTCTGTCACCAGCAATACACATTTGGATTCGCGAAAAAGTGCCACCGTGTACTTTAGCAAACATTTAAGGTTCCATCATGTTGCAGTGCCTGGGGTAAGACTTTGCCAAGTATTTGTCGCCTTCCATATCAACGTCTAGTGCTTTTCTGGTGTTGCGTTATTCATTAGAAAATTCTCTACCATATTTCGTTTATATTGACTCAGTGCTAAGTTCAATATCTTACTCTTTTAAATCCATCACTAGGGGGCGCTGCAATCACTTATTTACTCGTGCATGGTTAATTTTCTGTGGATAAGTCTAATGTATCCACTCATCTACTTTTCATTACGTTGTTATTGGGTGATTAAAATGTTTCTTAGTAGCTCCGTAGATCTGTTTCCATTCACATTTTTCCCAGTTTATTTGCCATCGTTAATATTAATTTCTGCATCATTATCACATCGAAAATAGGATACATTCAATTCTTCTGCAATTCTGTCTTTACGTAAATTACGAATAACGACGCAATAGAGGCAACATACATAAAACCACTGCTTATTGCAAAATAATGCATTGCTCTCTAAAGAGCCACTAACAGGATTGTTCCATTAAGGACAGCTACAGATTACGTAAATTGTTTTACCTGCCACATAAATATACAATGTAATTTCATACGTACGATTCTTACAACAATAGACTGTAAATATTCCCTAAGTATGACGACTCTTTTGTGTATATTCCTGAAAATCTATCTGTTTATTCGATATGCGAATCCAGTTTTTTACCTTGTTTTGCCTTTCGAATTTGGTACGATCTTTGTTTTTGTTTTCATTTTACTGCAGTTAATCAGTTTCAGTTCCTAGATACAGGTTATTTCGAGATATTTATGTGGCACACATTTTAAAATATGATAAAAACTTGAAGTTAAAATTACAATTAACATTATTATGCCACTACGTTGTGTTCGCAATAACCCTCCAATTATTTAACTTTCGCGGGAGTTCTGTAAAGGAATTATTAATTAATATAATACTAAATGGATCACACCATTTAAACTTTAACAATAAAGCATTTACTAAAAACATAAACTCTTATTAATTCATTACACAATTAATTATTAGTTTTGGCGGGGAACATGTGAGACCAGTATGAATAAAACTACTTAACATGTATCTACGGCCTTTGATTATTGATGAACACATACCTTCAAGGCTGTCTTGGACTATGATCACATATCAAAATGCTGGCATCAGTAATTCGTACAGGCCATAACTCGCGGTGTGTGGCTCCCTCTCGTACTCCGATTGCACTCACGCATCAATAGATCTCACCATTATTTTGGAAAATCTACTGAACACTCTACAAGTCTGTATCCACCAATTCAAGTCATCGTATTCTAAGTCATCTCTAAGTCATAATGCCGCCCGAGAATTAGCACAAGTGTCGTGCATACATCTACTCAAGTCATGATCCAAGTTATCTGCTAAGTCTCGACTAGTGTTCTTGTTAGGTAACAGATTGTGGTTCTCCTTTTCTCGGGGGTGTCATTTCCCCCCTTGTTTTCATTTGTAGCATTGAGAGTGATGCAATAAGCACCCTTTTCCATTGGATAATCTGTATCCAATGGCATGGTTCACATCCTCGTAAGGGCCCGCTCAATTCAATATAAAATTATTCCTCTTGAAAAGTTTGATCGTTAAGTGATTTTTGAAACTATTTTTGGTATTAATTGATTTTAAGAGGGGGGAAAAATAATTTCACAATTTGGATCCAGTAAGAATTGATGTTTAGGTATAAACTATCTGTGCGAGATAATGAGAGGTAAAAGTTGGTTTCAATTTCATTATAATTATGATCGTGGAAATTAGCAAAAACAGGTACTACTATGCTGATTGCAATGAATGTGCTGAATACACAAAGTTAGATAATAGAGAAAAAATTTCGTGGTCAACATGATTTTATAGCAAGGACAAATTTAATGGTGATGGATAATCAAATTAAAGGACTAAGTAGCGATATACTTATTTTGTAAAATACAATGTTTGTTTATATTTAAGGTAGAAGTGAATCAGTATGGAATCAGTTCATATATTTGATATCTGTACAAAAGAAATCTGTTCTTTTAATTTTATCATTCTACGTATAAAAATTGTTATTCAACATTCGTTTTTATACGCGTCATTTTAGTCAAAATAATAGCATAATACGGTTAAAAATTACAGTAAATATTGAAATCAAAGGGTGTGAGTATATGTTATGCCGACACCCTGTAACATAAAGATGAGATTTTTTTCGTGCTATCATTTTAGTACACCTTACTTAGCAGAAATTGATTGAATTTTCTTCCAAGTCTGCGTAATTTTTCAATATGTCTATGGTTGCAAAATACAGTACAAATTCTGTAAAAGCAATTATGAGCATAGAAATTCTTCAGCTCATGTGCCCAATTAGCAAGTCTTACTGAAACGATCAGACAAGGCAGCACATATGTTGTAAATATATGTTACATTCTAGGTGATGCAAAACCTACGATGCTTCGTGCTGTAAAAATGCTAGAATTATATCGCAATTTTAACAATATGATTTATACAATTTTATTTTTTCCATTTTCAGCTATTTAATCATTATTCCGAAAACATTTCTAAAGCGAAACACTTACAGCCCATTTCCTCCTTTTTGCACATACTTTTCGCTTATATATTTTTGGTCTTCCGTTTGAAGGATAATTTATAGACATTCTAAATCGAGCCTTAAAAATGGCCACAGAACGTGATTGTGTCAGGTCACTATTTACTGGAACGTTAGCTTAAAGGGAAGTGCTTTATAGCCTATTAAAGGACCTCAGACGTGCCCATTTTTACATACATTAGACTTTTTAGCTTAAGAAATTATATTGTTTTTGCGGCAAAATGTATTTCGTCCACATTGATTGAAAATCTTTGTTTTCGAAGGAGCTGGCCTCAAAATATCCTTTTATAACATGCTGTCCATCTGTTGTCGGTGCAAAATTTATGTAACGGCTTTTATTCGAAAACAAAATATGGTAATCAAAAAATCTGATGTGAGCAACACATAACTTTCCTTATATAATGCAATGAATTTAATACTTTTGCAATAAAAAAAAAGATTTTCTTATAGTAGATATTTATATTCTTTCTAAGATAGTGAATTTTTGTCAATTAGTCGTCATTTCATTGATTTAGTGTCATTTTTATCCATTTGGTGAGATTTTCGTTAATTTGGCAACATTTAAAAATGTCGCCAAGTTGACGACATTTCGCCAAATTCGGCCCCAAAATCTCGCCAAGCGTTATGGATGGAGAAATAAGTTATTCTTATAGCAGATAAATAACTATTGGCGTTCAAATACAAAAGTATTACTCAAAGTACCTTTTCTCATGAATGGAAGGAGCTAGATCCACAAGAATGATAATACCACCAAATTTATCACATGATATTACATATGAAAAGTGAACATGTTTCTCAACAGTTAATATTTTTTTTTACTTTGTGATTTTTTGATAAATTAATTTCAAAAATGTGCAATATCTCGAGAATGGTTCATGCTAGCGTTCTGAAGTTTATGCAATCGTTTTCTAAGGGAAAATGTTATAAGAAATGTCTATTTGCGTAAAATTATTAAAGATTTTGATTTTTTGATGATTTTTTCAAAAATTCACTCGAAAATTTAGGTGGGTTCTGACCATTCGATTACGTTTAAAAACAATAAGCTTCCAGTATTCACGGATTGTGATTTTAGTACCAAATTTCATTCGAATCGCTCTATTTGTTCGTGAGATATCGTCTCCACAGTCTCACTCATACACACACAGACAGCACTTCAAAAATGTTTGATTCATGATCAGGGATACTTGAAACGTGCTCTCCCGTCGAAAACTCGAATTCAAATTTTCGACCCTGTCAATACGTTCCTTATACATTATGTATATAAGGAAAGTAATAATGTGGTATAAAAATTGAATATTGTTGCATATGTTTTTCCAAAATTTTCCGTTCTATGTGCAATTTGAAACTTAGATTTAGTACATTGATTCCCAAACTTCCTTAAATCGTTGCACGCCATCTTAATTGTAACCTCTATACGAAGCAATAAACTGTAAATCTGTGGCATAGTAACTGTATAAATTCTAATATGTTTTCATTCAATTATATAAATTACGAAAATGTGATTTTTGATGATTCGAAGTTTTTATAATTACCCCCTTTCTTACAAATATTTCTAGAGCATAAATAAGTAAAATTTCCTTGGTACTTCTATAACTTCTTAATACCTCCTTGAAGAAATCGGGCATAAGAATTTTTTTTATGCCAGCTTTTTTCGAGATAAGAATAAATATTTTCACAAGCGGTAGTTATATCTATTGTGAAGCACAAAATGATCATAATTAAAATATCCCTCTTCCTAGCCTCTTCTGAAATAATAGATAAAACTCAACCAAACTTACTTGGAATATCCATGAACTCTTGCGAACGCCCGGAAATATAGTTTGTAAATTATCACCAGTGAGACATTTGGTGATGATGAAGGGAGCAGAATATACAGAAAATGTTTTATCTTTAGAAACGCAAGGTTGGGTAAATGAAGCAGAATTCTTATTATGAGGTATAATTAATAAATTGATTTTTTCTGGTACCATTTATCAAGCACTGCGACATAAATATCATTGAATTTTCGGAACAACTTTATAAAACAGCGTGTCCACCCACCCATGTGGAACGCTGTTTTGTAAGCAAGAAAACAAAATATATCACTACTTTTCATGATTTTATCAATGTTTCCATTAGAAATTGTGCTGTGTGTATATTATATTCATTTATATCACTTGCACCGCCAAAGTGACTCCTGGTGGGATTTTTTTAAGCCTAAATTTATCTTTATTAGAAATCGTTAGCTTGTGCTCCGGATATTATTTCAATAATTCTGTTTCTGTAGCTATATATTTCTGAAAAACGTAATGAATATGGATATATTAATTATGATGACTGTGAATTAGAAAAATCGTGTGGCAACGTATATATTCCAATTTAATGCAAAAAGAAAATAGATGGGGCTCTACAGTTATTTACAACGAAATGCCAAGTTTCTAACCGTAATAAAATGTAATTTTTATTATATTTAAAAATATTATTTTAACAAGAAACAAAAATATATTTACTGCTTTTTGAATATTGAATATGTTCACATTTATTAGCGAGCATAGTGAACGGGGTATAGAGTCCCCCCTCCACCATCCTCAGTGAGATAAATATTAAGATTTTTTTTTAAAAACTCCCCACCTTTCATCCACCCAATATTTTTATCATTTTATCTAAACCGATTTCTTACGTGAAACATCTACAGTCTATTTCCCCTTTTTTTCACTCGCTTTTCTCTTCCATATTTTAGGGCTTCCGTTTAGAGAATAATTTATGGGCATTCTAAATCGAGCCATAAAATATGGTTATCGTACGTGAATATGTCAGGTCACGATTTACCTGAACGCGAGCAAAAAGGGGACCGCTGTAAGGTCGATGAAGGCGCCTCGACTACCTATGCATCTTTATATACGCTTTCGTTCTCAGAGGTGAGATGTAACCGGTACGTAATAAATAGTACATGTGTACCAGTTGTTGAATGTTCTTGGTTTATTGTACCGGCCGGTTACTATGCTAAATATTTAAAACATTTTGAAACACGTTATGCAGAACGTTTAAGAAAATAGTCTGTCGGAATTCAACTCAAACTCCGAAAAAACTCGCAAATATACAAAACCGTGTATTACTGCAAGTCGTATTATATTATGAACTGGTAATGATTGATAATCATATTTATAATAGAATATATAGACCGTCTGTGGCTTACCCTACACAATGAACTGCATTCTTTAGACTTTAGATATATTTAAAAGAAAACCTTTTTTTTCTTTGTCACTTGTGCCAATGCAAAATTAGATCTTCGAGTAAATTTCTTAGGCAAAAAAAAATTTATGCTTATTCGTACGTGATGAATTAAATTGAAATCTCATTAATATTTAATTAATGTCTCGTGAAATAAGTGAAAATTTGAACTGAAACACAAAACTATTAGAAATGGTGTTATTTCTCGCAAACGGAACGGTTGGAGAATGTTTTATCAAACTTTTACACGATATTATAAAGTATACACCCAGTGTTTTTCACAAACTATTTGCTTTAATTTTATGCATGTTTTTATTTTAAAACATGTCTAAATAAATCATAATGAGCGTTATATACCTGTTGCCACTACATTTTCAACCAAATCTTGTGGATAAAACAAAGTGGTAAAACATTTAAAAGAATATTAAAATTAAAGCTTCGATAGGGATAACATAAAATCTTGTCCCAATTGCTCCTAGAGCATTGATTGACCAGTTCAAAGATCCATATTTTGATCATCGGCTGGAATAGCGAGACCTTTATGAAGGCAGCGGAACGAAAAAAAAATTGCAGGCTAGAAACAATGATGAATGAGGTCGAACAAAATATCTAGTTATGACTTTTTCATTGACCCTATGACATAAAATGCCAGTTTAAACATCATGATGACATAGAATGCTAGCCTGAGTCAAAACAAAATTTGAAAACACGAAGGTGATAGTGCATATCGGCAGTTACAGGACGATCTGAACTCATAGAAAATTATAGGGTCCACTGACGAAAATAATTTGTAATGACTAAAGCATCGAAAAGCCAGTTCACAGATCTATGGTTAGACCCCCTCCCCACACTGCTGGTACAAGTATATCGTTACGAAGCTTACATATATTAATGTAAAGTATAAAGAAATCAACATTAGAACGGTAAAATATTGATACTAATATCTTCAAAACAGACAATAATGAAAACTGCCTTTTTTAAGTTTAAAACAATCTTCCAAACTGGAGATAATTTTTCATGAATTAGAATATTCAGAGCGGTATTAAGGCTCTAAATCAGTCTTCTTTAATATATATCTCAATGCTTGGGAGCTTATATCACTGCTTTAGAATATTTCAATTCCTTGAGGGCTCTTTACTAGAAGAGCCTTGTTCATTTACCTGACACATTGATCAAGTGCAAGTAAATCCTGAGACGGGGATAAAAATCATCTCCCGAGACTGCAGTAATAGTAGGCTGTCATTTCAGGGCATCTTTCTCCAATCTGATAACAAGTATAATAAAAAGGTGTGCTGTAATCATTTGCCCATAGGAATTATGCGGCATTCAACCGTATAACTCCTAATAAGAAATGAAGCATGATGATGTGAGGCGAAGAAATATTCTGAAGAATATTTTTATTTTCGAAAATAAATGTTTTTCACGATTTAATTTTCAAGAATTTTAACATTTTCGTCGACTGAATTATTTACATATCGGAGTGTCATCTGAAATATCTCAACGCATTTTGGAGTACACTTCAAAATTCTCTAGAACGTTGCACTAAAACCGTCTGGAGTTGTATTGCCTACCAATTTTTGGGCAAAATTGTACCATTTATGAGAATTTCAACTCATTCGTGCAACGCTGCGCAAAAATTAGTGGACAATGTAACAGCAGCCACTTTTAATTGCAAAGTTATGTACAAGTTATTAACAGCGTAGCTTCTTCGTTTTCCTAGACCCAGACCGTCCGACCTACACGAAGGTGTGGGGTATCTGTTTGGATGGCCAGGAAGTACCATCCAATTTAGACCGTAACTCAGAGGAGGCGGAATCCACAGGGACCGTACCCTTCTTTTCCTACCACCAACCTCTCCGAAAGACTTACGGACCTACATATTTAACGTGCCCGTACTCCGCGTGAACACGGGGACAGTTTGAGTAGAACAAGGAATCGAACTTTTGTCGTTTGAGTGCAATTCTCGCGCGCTAACTACTGGGCTGTCCCACTCCTAACAACGTAGCGTGTTTTTTCCGGAAAGAAAAGATTTATCACCGTCAACTGTGAGTCAAAACAATTAAACAGATTTATATTAAAAACCACAAGAATCCGCCAGAAAGGAGCATTCCCTATAACTTATACATGGTATACCATAAGGATGACAATCTCATTGCAGATAACAGTATCTGTGGATCGGTTTTACTTTTATAATGTGTGCTCATCAGCATAGAATAATATCAACAAGACATCTTAACATTTCCCGCAACTTTTATCTTTAATTAGAGTGTCTTCCAGATTTATATTACAGCATATTCCCAATGTTTGTAAAAATACAAACATATACTTCAAAATACACAACTTTCTTATATAAAGCAGTCATAGGTCAGGTGACGATTGTTTCGAAGGCGTTATAAGCCCCCCCCCCCATCCATCAGGTCAAAACAGAACTATACGCACCCTTAACATCTCAGATTTTGTTAAGGGTACATACTGTTTTAACTGTTTGGGTCTGATGAAGAGAGCTTATAACGACCTCAAAACAAATGTAATCAACTAACTGACTTATGCACGGAAGTTGTGCATTTTGTCTTACAAGCTGCAGTTTGTTTTGAATGTTATGTACTTCCTTAATAAAACAAGATGAAAATTCTGCTTTATATAAAGTATATACTATTTGTAATAAATCAGACTGATTCCACAGTGTACATGTGTGTACAAGGTTATGCAGGGATCCTAAGAAAACCCTAAAGTACCTCAATAACTTTGCAAAGAAGGTCCATGAGTGTACACGTTAAATATATCTATAGTAAAGTGACTGTACCTGATCGAATAAAAATAATTGCAGCGCCCTGAACGGAAAATTTAAAAAGTTGGGAGCCGAACTCGGTAACAAATTGGGATTGACGAAGAAATATAATTACAAAGTTGTACAGCATTGTCTAATTAATAGGAATGTACACTATGAAAGAAACCCGTATATAGAACGCAATAAATATGTGTTAAAAAGCCGTATCATTAGGACCTGTAACGTGGTGACACTTGCAATCATTGTAAAGTTCGCTCTAATATGTTTTGTCAAATTTAAATGGTATTATTGGGGAGGACATTTGAATACTCTGTATATCAGATTCCTGTGCATGTAAGTATTGTTTATTTTAAAATTTCTGAACATGATAGCAATTCGTCAATAACCATTGTGTGAAATAAATATTTTCTGTAACAATTTATTTTTGATTCCTGCAAATTTGACAATAATTTTTTAATTTACTTTTATCATCTATCTCGCTTTGTCGCCGAGTTCATTATCCTAACTTTTTTAATTCTAAACTAAGGACGCTGCAACCCCTTACCCTTACAGACCTACCCTTGAACCTACCCTTACCCTTACAGTCCAACAGTTGAAAAATTATTGGGGTGTTCAAAAACTTTCCAACTAAGCCTGAATGTAGCCCTTTCGTAGAATATCATATTCCTTTTCAAGAATACATCCTATATGATAAACCAGATTTTAGTGCTCATTGATTTAATTACTGTTTTTAGAATGGGGAACAAAGCTTGTTTTGATTTCGATACCAATTACTAAAATTTTGTAATGTTACCTTATTAACTAAATTTTTCCATAGATATACATACTTTATATAAAAATATTCTGCTAAATATTCATCTTTTTGCGAGATAATCTTGGAACAACAATTCATACCAGAATGAAATATTTATCATCTTGGTTAGTTTACTATTCATAAAATAAATTAATGCAGAATACTAACATCGTAAACAAAGGCAGACTAAATTCTTTGGATATCACCATAACTTAATAAAATAGAAACACGGTAAACAAAAGATACAGTGAACAACACAGTACTGAATAATAATTCCTGAAAGCGGAAATTGAAGTTGTTTTATTCATTCTTATTTTTATGTAGACAGAAATAGTATCGTCAATTAGGAAAAGATCGAATTTTGCGGATGAACAAACGAGATCATAAATGCAAATATTTACCTTGAAGTCTAACATCAATCAAGAATTTCTAATTATTTTCTTTGGATGAGAGGAAGAATGAAAGACATTCTTTCAAATAAAAAGTATTTTTATCGACTTACTTAATCAATAGACTAAGTTCATTAGATTTGTGACAAATGCAATTGTTTTCAGCAATCATTTCACACGTTTTGCTGAGAGCAATTTATACAAGAAAGATCGATCATACATAAAGAATTGATTATGAAACACTTTCTCAACTGAAATGCAATTTTCTTTAAACGTCTCTAAAATGCGATACATTCAGAGCTGATATATTTTAAATTATCACAGTACTACAATTATTTATTATATTTGAAAACTTAAAACTTCATCGAAAAAAATTAACAAATGACGTCATCGAAATAGAAATCATCTGGCTCTCTATGTGAAAGCAGTGACTATTTCATTCACATCCTTTTTAATCCATACTCCAGAGCTAAGTAATTTTGCGTGAAAAAAATTCATCCAATTTCATACAACTCATCTTACAATCACTTGTTTACATTCTGCATCCATTAGAATTAAGCTTCGTTGTAAAAATAATCAAAGTTTGCTGATCATTTAAATTAAAATATATTGCAATTGCGTTGCGACAGAATATAAATGCACAGAAAATACGCAAAATTAAAGCGGTTTTAGGACGGATGCAACACTAAATATAAATTTAAAGTAACTTTAAAAGTCTCCATTTTTACACAGGGAAAAAAATGAATGCAATATTTTATTTTGAAGTGGGTCATGTGATCTCGTCATACAATATGTGTAATTATTATTTTAATTTTTATTTAAAAAAACTACCAAGCATATTTTGCTAAAATGTTTTTGTATATTTTATGGGATAATTTGAATATTTCTTAAAATTTTCGAAGCAATTTGTGAATTTTAACTTCGATTACAAAATGTGTGAAAAATTAGGTCCCTTAGAGTTAAATGTATTTCACATTTTGAACCCGGGTTCAATCCAAAAGTAATTGGATGATATTATTTATTTACATTCCCATATGTCCCACAGACCGCGCTCAATAAAATACTAACATTTCATTTTGATAAAGTCATTTTTACGGAAGTTATCGTGCGAACGGACAGACAGATTAATGAACAAAGTCATAAATGCTTATCAACTATGTTGGAAAGTCTTAATGAGTTTGATTTATAAAATAGTAACTTTAAACTAGTAGCTTATTGTTTTAAACTATTTTTTCTTCTTTATAGAATAATATATAGTCGTTTTGGAACTACGTTTAACTAGTTCAAATAATTTTAGGCGTATATTTTGTGTTTTACTTCCTGATAAGTAGTATAGAAAAAAATATTTTTTCTAGAAAATTTGTATTTGATACATTGAAGGAATACACGATGTAACATCTTTTATGAACAAGTGTCGAACCTATTTGGCATTTTCATCTGTGTTTGTGTGTGTTTACAAATACAAAATATTAAATGTGTATATTAGAAAGTCAACTGGAGTTTCTCACTTCAGTTACTTTAACAAATGTATGATTTTAGCAAAATCCTCTGCTACTGTTGGATTCAAAGGGTTTGGTTGTTTAAAGCCGATACGTAAACGCCAAAGCAGGCGATAACTGAACCTAAAATTGTCTAGGGCAGATTAATGCTTTGGTCGATTTCACCTTGTTTACCAATCTGTTACTCTCTAGGGGTCGGGATAAAATAAGTGAAACTAATTAACCCTCATATGGAGAAATTAGGCAGCGTGTACCATTTATTGTGACGAATGATCGCGGAGGAAAGGCTGAGTCTAACGGCAGGAATTTATATTGCAACCTATTTTTCATGGTGAACGACATTTGAACGACAGGTATAAATAAGGAGACTTAGTGGAAATATTACAATTTGACCGATAACGGTTCGAGATAACTTATTATCAATGAGGAAAATTAAATTCTGGAAGTAATCTGAAGGTTTCGTCTTAAATCTAGTTCAAAATACACGGCCAATACCGATTATTGAAATAGGTCCTCCTAGATTTTCCAAAGATAAACGACTAGCTACACCACTCCTTAAATATAAGAAAATACTTGAATTACCTTGCTGTACTTAAACTATATTTATTCGTCCGATAATAGTAACAACACTTCCACTTATACTGTTTTAAATCAAAACCGGACAATGTCACAAGAACCTATAGATGATATACCACAAGGAAGACACTCCAATTGCAGATAACAGTATCCATAATTGGTTGCGCACTTATTGCGTCATTAAAATGGAATAACCGTTAACCGCTATGGCAGCAAGAAAAATTAATTAAAACTTAACTATTTTCCGTAATTTTGTTGGTCTGTGGATACCGTTGTCTGAATTGGAAGTGCCTTTCTGATTTTGGGGATTGCCCCTTCTGGCAGTTTCTTGTGATTTTGATGATATACCATCTCTTAAATGTTAGCGTCGTATGCATATTATCCACCTACAAATGCTAGAGTCGTAAACATACAATTTTACAAATACTATCGTCTATATCTTTAAAAATACTAAAGTATTGGGTTCTAAAAATGTTATTCGTTTCTTTAAAAAAAAATCATAGAATTACTACTTATTTAATCTTTTCTTAAATTATTACATTCAGTTTCCTAAAATATTTAAAAATAAATGGATTAATTCTGATTTAATGTATCTGAATAGCCATATTCTTCGTATTCTCCCTTTGAATAATCTAATTAAATATTCTTCAATTTTTTTTTATTCAATAGAAATAGCTAGTCGGCAAATCGTATCTGGTACAGTCTGGGAAATAACCACACAATTGTCCAGAGGTATAAAGAAATCCAGTTGCCGTGAAAGAAGCAAAAATTTTATTGATGACAATCAAATTTGCCATCTACGTTTTACTTAAAAAAGTCTTTTGAAGAATCTATTTTGTAGGATCTATTATAGATAGATCTTTGATGACTGATGTAAATTCAGTACCGAATTTCGAAAGAAGTGGAAGGGACTCACTAAAGACTTTCCGTTCATTTTCCATTTTCAGTTAAAATAAAATACTTTCCTTAGAATAGATATTTTTCAAGATTGGCTGTAAATAAATCAAAGATGAAAATTGATATGGATTCAGCATCAAATTCGAAAGGAGGTTGGATTGTTCCCTGATAATTTCTGGTTTCGGTTTATTTCCACTTCCGTTTCAAAAATGCTCCCTTAAAATTCTATTTATCAGGATTTTCTATAGATAGAGTTTAGATAATGACTGATCTGGATTTAAAATTATATTGTAAGAGGATGATTTATTAAAAGTTGGAGGACTGTTGAAATTCTAACTTCTGGTTCTAGAAATGTCACTTTCAATACTAAAATTCCTGGAGACATCTATTTTTCAGGATAGGCTATAGAAAGAACTTAGATGACAATTGATAATGATTCAGCATCACATTTCGAAGGGGTTAGGGAATTCACTAAGGATTTTCTCTTCCGGTTCATTTTTACTTCGTTCAAAATATTTCTCAAAAACATCCATTTCTTAGGATTGGCTATATAGGTAGAACGTAGGTGATGACTAATATAGATTCAACATTAAAACTAAGGATTTCCCCTTCTGGTTTTTCCAAATTCAGTTTGAAAATTTTCATTGTCCTTGAAGTACCTATTTCTCAGAGTCGACTATTAATACAGCTTATGATAATAACATCAGCTGGATATAAAATCAGCATCAAGTTTCTGATTGGGTAAAAATGATCACTAAGGATTTCAACTTCCAGTTCATTTCGATTTCTGATTCAAAAATTTTCCTTGAAATATAAATTTTTTCAGGATCGGCTATAGATAAGAGTTTAGATGATGACTGATATGGATGCAGCATTAAATTCTAATGGAAGTATACAGGTATCACCAAGGAATTCCCCTTCCTGTTCTAAAGATGTCGGTTCTCCTAAAAAATTTAACATATTCCTTGCAACGTATATTTCTTATGATTGGCATGGATTCAGAATCGAATTTTGGAGGAGATAGGGTTTTTACAAAGGTTTTTATAGTTTACAAAGGTTTTTATCTTTCAGTTCTACAGATGTTACTTCCGATGTTTCCAAAAATTTGCATGATGATGCGAAATGAATGTATAAAAGAGTTTAAAAATTCTTAATATCTCCGCAAAAATAAGCTATTTACACCACTTGCTATCATATTAATAATCCTTCATAAATGTTAATAATTGTTACATAATTTAACAAGAAAACTCTTCTGTCGATATTTGTAGCTTTAAAACGGAACAGAATTAAACTTGTTTTGTGTTCTGGTTTTGATTCATGCATACAACGGCAACTTTCAAGAACAACTTCAGTTTAACACGTACATTTGAACCATCCCGATCATGTATGCATGCTCACATACTCGGCGTTTACATTTGTATATGTGATTCTAAACCTACTATTATAAGATCGATGCTATTTATGTACAAATGCTAGGCATTTAACAATTAATACATTAGCCTCCTAGCTTCCAAATAACTTTGAACAATACAACTAAAGCCATTAAATGCAATATATATGTCTAAATGTTCTGTATTCTAGCCCGTCCAAACTCTGATGTTAAGAGAAAAACTGTTAGACTACAAGTAGGATTTACGCTTTCTTGTATCTGTAGAATGGTATGTACTTATGTATGTACTTATGTATTTATGAATATATGAACTCCAGGAAATCCCTTTATAAGAGATTTCTTTGCTCGGAAAGCTTTGTGTTTTCTAAAAGAAAAACTGACTTTTCACTTTAAATAAAATATTTTTTCTTACAGAGTACAACACATTACACATAAGTAATAAGACACTCACAGAAAAGACTGAAAAGAATGTGTTGATTTCAGAAATGTACGAAACATAAAAATCCTTTAATGCCGAAGGTTGCAATTAACCCATTACAATACTTTTTATTTACATACTAAGTTATTGTAGACAAAATAAGAATGACGACGTTATTATATTTTTCCTTTTCATCTCTTATCACAAGAGTCGAAATACTTAGAGCGCGAAAAATTCATGAGGTAGATTTAAAAAAAAAAAAAACTGCTTATGTCTTCTCTTGTAAGATGAATCACTTCTTTGCTTCAGTAAGAAATCCGCGACAAAAGCAAAACGATTTATAACTTTTTAATGAAAATCTCTCTCTTTGAGCAATTGATAAGACTGCGCTTTGTATAAATTGCATTATTCTTGCCAAATGTGATATAAAAATGATAAAATGTTCAGAAGATCAAAACAGGTAGAACAGGGTTGGTTTAAAAGTTTTAATATCCCTCCAAAGTGTTCAGGGATATAAAAGGATTTCGGATAAGAAATTCAATTTCATGCATGCTTGATCATTTGTGACAGATATGTCCCTTAAATGACTCGACAAAAAATATTCTTCACAAACTTGCAGCTAGACTCTATTACTTTTTATTTCGTTTTAAAAACAGCGTTAGTTTCTGATTGACTTTCAGATAAAAATGGAATTAAGGTTAATTGTAATAATGATTTATTTTTCCATATTCTTTATTATCTGGGAGGAATTATTTTTACGGTATTGTGCGAAATTTTATTTTAATTTTTACTTTATAGCACACCAGCAGATATACCTGACATTACTCGTGATTTAAAATGTCTAAATTTTGAACGCATTCATATAGATTTAAAAAAAATCATTTGAACTGTTTAATTCTATTCCCTTAAAAATCACTATACATATTTATCTAATTTATTTTTATCTTTTCAGATCTTCCAGGGGTGCTCTGGTGACATAGAAGTATGAATATTCACACATTTATTGCATCAACTGTACAGAATCTAACTGCCTTATTTTCGATTTCCCCCTGGTTTCGAAAAGTCTTTTCAGATCTGTCTTTGCTGACCTACGTCATCTGATGCGTCATCTAGCTCAGCTCCTTTGCTGACCTAAATGACGAATCTTAGTAGATTTACATTATCGACTAAAGTACAGACCTAACGTTGCACATGTAAATTCCCCCTTTGGGTGCGGAAAAATAGGGACTCGAAAAATCTTATCAGACCCATCCGGTGACCTAGGTAGTTGGATCGTTGCAGACTTGCAGTATCGACTAAAGTACAAAAGCTAACGTCACCGAATTAAATTCACTTCCTGGATTTGGAGAAAATGGGTGTTTACAAAAGTATTTTGAGATCATCCGGAAGCTCCCTTTTGTGACATAGAAGAATGACTCTTTGCACTTAACGTAGTTACATTTTCGACCCCTCCTTGTGGCGGAGGAAATGGGTTTAAATATTTGCAGATTCTCAAACATCCCTCCAGCGGCTTAGAAGACAATCTTTGAAAACTTACACTATCGACCATTGGACCGAACCTATCGGAGCTGGATTTTTCTTTTTCTCTTTTAGTGTAAAAAAGGGGGGTGGACGGATAAACGTCTCTCCGAGCTCTTCCGAATTCCCCAAATAAAAGGCTAAAGCTCGACTATAGAATATAAGCTATTGGGCCAATTTTGAATTGAGACAACTATTTTTGCCTATTTTTTGTTAATTGTCCTGTCTTTAACTGGCTCAGATATTAGTAAAATGGAAAAATGTATGTCATACAAAATTATCTGCAAAAGCAAATATGAAAGAGACTGGTATCGACTGTAAACTGATTTACAAAAATATAACGTTTGTTTAACATACGCTGATCACAAAATGGTTAAAAAGCACTGAAGTAGAGCAGTGTTTCTCAACTTTTGTTTATTCGTGGCCCACTTCAAATTTGATTTACCTCTATGTGCACTCTTCCCTGCTATTCATTTCAATTTTAAAAGATCTGATGTGGGCTGTACACGACTTTCCTTATATAATGCAATGAATTTACTACTTTTACAGTTAAAAAAATATTATTCTTATAGTATATACTTATATTCTTTCCAAGATATTGACTTTTCTTCAATTAGTCGTCATTTTTAATGATTTAGCGTCATTTTTATCCATTTGGCGAGATTTTTGTTAACTTGGCAACATTTAAAAGTATCGCCAAGTTGGCGATATTCCGCTAAATTCGTCGCCAAAACCTCACAAAGCGTTATGGACGGAGAAATAAGTTATTCTTACAGCGCATAAATGACTATTGGCGTTCAAATACAAAAGTATTACTCAAAATATCTTTTCTCATGAATGGAACGAGTTAGATCCACGAGAATGATGTCACGAAATTTATCGCATGATATTACATACGAAAAGTGAACATGTTTCTTAAGAGTTAATATTTTATTTAATATATGGGATTTTTTGATAAATTTATTTAAAAAATGTGCAATATCTCAAGAGCGGTTCATGTTAGCGTTCTAAAGTTTATGTCTATCGTTTTCTAAGGAAAAATTACATAAGAAATGTCTATTTGCGTAACTTTATTAAAGGTTTTGATTTTTTGATGATTTTTTCAAAATTTCACTCAAAAATTTAGGGGGGGGGGTTCTGATCATTCGATTATGTTTCAAAACAATAGACTTCCAGTATTCACATATTGCGATTTTTGTACAAAATTTCATTCGAATCGCTCCATTCGTTCGTGAGATATCGTCTCCCCCCTCCCACACACACATCACTTAAAAAATGTTCGATTTGTGATCAGGGATGCTTGAAACGTGCTCTCCCGTCGAAAACTCGAATTCGAATTTTCGACCCCGTCACAATACTTTTCTTATACATTATGTATATAAGGAACGTAATACAGTGTTTAATTTGATAGGAATGATGAGACCTGGAATTTTGATCCGGTAATGTATTGGAAAAGTGTATTATAATTGCCAAAAATAAGATGCAATTGTAAGTTGAGTTTTGTGCAAGTTTATTTTAACGAACCCTGTAATGATAGTGAAAATTAAACATCCTTCCTAAAATATTGACGATAACAAAAACATCAAAATTTTGATCGTGTAGAATTATTTTTTACATAATTAGATAGTTATATGTTGATAATTGGATTTAATATACTATGAAATGCTCACTATGCGTCTAATATTGTAATTTTATTTAATGAGATCCATGTATCTGATGCAAATAGACATATTTTTAATGTCTGGTTGTAGCGTTGTTAGTGACAATCGAATATCAGCTCTGCTTATGATATCAAATTCAAGATGGTCATGAGCTTTTAATAATAGGTGACTTTTCTCCTCTAATTTGCCAAAGGTGGAAAAGAAGTTGCATTATGTAATTCTCACAAAGAACGACATTTTTTTTAATCTTACGTATTTTATAAATATTTCTGTAAGATACTGCAAAAAGGAAAATTTCGTGGACACCTCAGAAGCTACCGCGTTCTGTTTTTTATTCCAACATTCTATTATTTATTATTGGAAATACGCTGTGGCTCGTCGGGAGGCCATAAGATCCCCGCTAATAACTGCTACTGTAGAATATGTGCTTTCAAATTTACGATACACAAATAAAATGTGTTAAAATTTAAATCAAATGAAATCTAAAAGTGAATGCATTCTTCCATGAGATCCATTGTATCGACGGACGTAAAATTATCTGCGGCAATCGATGTATGAGTGTGCGTCGTAAAGATAACCTTTTTTTATCTGCGCAATTGTCCCAAAAATATTCAAGATTTTTTTTGAGTTTTCAGCACACAATAAAATGATCTCCGCTGATGTTAAAATCAATAAAATTTACTTTTGATCATAAAAGGATTTTTATTGAAACGTATAACCTTAGAATGGATATATTTCTTTTTCTTTTTCAAAATTCTTGAAAAATATATTTTCTTTTAATCTATTGGGAGTCTAAGAGCTTAAAGGAAATGTCATGCGGACACAACATGTAACAACAATTTGTGAAATTTACGATGCAGTATCTAGAATTGTATGTAGTTAACTAGCAAGTAATACTCGGCGTTGCCCGCAATTTAAGATACAGAGCTATTAAGATTACACTTGAACTTACAGGTATATCTCGAAAACAAACAACACTATAACAATACGCCTTCCTAAAACAAAAAGCAAAGCAAAATGAAATATTAAAAGAGTAATTTTTCAGGGCATCCATATTTTACGCAAAAATGCAAGGTATATTAATTTGGATATCTTTGAAACTTTTACAATACTCTAAAATATGAAATACATTTAGCCGCTAACCTGGTCCCATTTAAGTTAAAGCAGTGAAAAACAGAAGTGAAATCGGTTGAATAGTTTTCACGTTGTAAATGGTCATTACTGAAAAACAAAAACTGTTATTTTAATCCTTGCTCCCTCGCATACAGATATAGAATGATAAAACTTAAATCATCAAGATGCGAAAGTTTTAAATGAAAAAAACTTCATTTGAAATATATTGCATATTTATGGAGATGTTTATCTCGAAAGCGATTTTGAATTTTTACTTATATATTTTTACATATAAATATATAATTTACAGTAAGGGAATGAAACATATAAAAATAGTCCATGAACATCACCTCATTACCCGAGAAATTGTTCCTTCAAATCCATTGCAAAATTCAAGAGATATTTTACTTAAAAGCATCTATTTGAATTGTGCCCTTCATGTACAAGATGGACCAACTGTAGTTGAAGATGTGTGGAATACATAGAATCAAGCTTAGTTCTAACGTAGGGACTGTGGAGCAACACCAAGAGCAAGTAGTTCTAGCTCTCAATGCACGGCATAGGCTATATTGTACCAAATATAGTCAATGTTCAGGGACTTTTCATTGTTGCTGCGTATAAGATATTGCTATCGAAATAATAACATTCATATAATGTGTGTTTCATTCCAATTATGGTAATTAAAATTATTCTATTTAATTCTAGCTTACTACGTCATGTATCTATATGTAAAATTTGAGATCAATGCATGCACTCATTCTTAAGTTATCGTTCCCATGTATCAGACGTAAACACACATGCACATAAAAGCAACTTCACTCAATAAGTCTCTGGTTTGACACATATATGGCAACACTGTTGACAGACCCATATGAGATCTGGATAATACCAACCTTCAAACGACACGTGTCAAAATTTCATGACATTCTGACAAATAGTTTACAGGTTATAGTAGTTTTAGTGACCCCAGTTTTGTAATTTTCAAAACAATAGATAAAAAAGAATTTCGTGTGTTGATTAAACATTGTTTTTTGATAGGGGAAAATACTGAAGCCAAATAGTGGCTTGATAAGCGTTATGGAGACCCTGCACCAGGGAAATCAACTATTATTAACTGATATGCTGAATTTTAACGCGGTCGTACAAACACCGATGATGCTAAACGCTTTGGTCGTACAAACACCGATGATGCTGAACTCTGACCGCCCAAAATCGGCAGTTGTTCCGGAAAACATAAAAAAAGTCCACAAAATAGTTTCTATCACATCTATCACAAAATGTTCAAAATATGTTTCGAAGATCCTGAAGCGTGATTTTTACTCCCAAAATTTCTAATTTGAATATTTGTTTAGAAACAAATACATTCTCTGTACAATAGCTTGATACAGTAAAATTCCTTCCTCTAGAACTTGTCAATGTTTTCACTAACTTTAAATCACTATATGTTACAGATGCTCTTCAGCCAGGAGTAACGAATATTATATTGTTAAACATTTTTCAATCCCTGCTCGCACTTTCATAAATATTTGATTGTTATCATTCATTATATCAATAATTCTCAACAAAAGTTGTAGAGTACTTTCCTAAAAGGGGCTTTTTCTAAACCTAAAATAACTTAATTCTAAATTTTTCGCCCTGCTGAGAAGTAAATAATCGAATATCTTAGCGTTAAGGTAATTGTTCACAGTCGCAAAAGTAAAGGGTAAATAACACCTTTTCAACTAAACTACACAACATTTTGCCTAAAGAAATAAACTTAAGTATATTATTTGTATATAGGACAATATACCGAAATTGCACAAAAATACATTCACGTACCAGTGATAATACTACTCTAAAACAGTCATAGGGGATCAGCCCAAGATAAAACACAATATTACCTGCAGGAGAATTGCCTGAGACACACGCAAACCGCGTACTATATTGTCAAGTCGAACAACTATCGACGTCCAGGAATCCTATTGAAGAACTCTGAAATCTCCGTGCCACAACCAAAGAAGTTCAACTCACTTCAAGAACGCTTCTCTGCCACAGCATTTGTTCCAAATATGTAGAATCCGTTGGGTGTCATCGTTGCGCGATAGAGCGCTACACGGGAAACGCATTTAATCTCAGTATCATTCTCTGATATTATTACTATTCTTTGACATCCCTTAGCGGGTGCTCTGCCCGGGGCATGACCGACTTAATTAGCTTTACCTCGCTCTGCGCATATGACGACATGGGAATTAAGAACGCGCGCATTTTGTTTTCGAGCTCTCAAGAGGGACCGAATTTGTTAACTGCCACTTTCATCTTTCTCCACCAACGTCACTAAATTTCCTTAACGTAACTGGATTTTGTGTGCAGTTTAAAATATTTCCGCGAGTTGTTTACGCTCGGATATTGCCACTTCAAAATTAATAAACTATTTGAAACTGTAATAATGCAAGTGTTTGACAACTTCTTTCAAAGTTTACTCTGGACCGTGACGAATCTTAATTCCCATTTCGTCAAGATAACAACTTTTTAAATGATTGCCGGGTTGAGTGCCCAACTTTATACTAAAGAACCTTGGGCATTCCCATTTTACTCAAGATTCTTGAATGAAAGGTTGGGGACTCAGTCCGGCAACGAATCAATAAGTTGTTAGCTTGACGTCACGGGAATTATAAGTTTCGTTATTCGTGATGTCGCGGGCCAGAGTAAACTTTGAGAGCAGTTGCCATGACACAAAATGTTTTCACATTATTACAGTTAAAAATTGTTTGTTAATTTTGAAGTTGCAAAATCCAGACGAAAACAACTTGCGCATATATTTTAAATTGTGCTATGAACACAGAATCTAGGGACGTCCAAGGAGATTTAGTGAAGTCGGTGAGTGGCAAAATAAAGACGTTCATAACTTATGCAAATATTTTGAATTTTGCTGTGTACACAGGACTCTGTGATCTCCAAGGAGATTACGCGAAGCCGGTGAGATATGACAGTCGCAGTTAACAAGTTCGGACTTTCCTAAAACTTTTAAATATACAGGCTAACGCAACCACTATTTTTACTTCAATCCGTCCAGTCAATTGTCGTCTGACTGTGTTATTTCAATAGTGCTCCCATACATGGTTGGTATTTAATACGTTTTGATACGTAATTTAGCTATAAACTAGGTGTTTCTGCTTTAAAAAAATGTACCAATCATTCAGGAAAGTAGTCTAGATACTGTTTCGATTTTCTCGAGATCACGAAAAATACAAAAAATAACTCTCTTGACATGTACAGCTATCGTTTCAACTGGGAATCAAGATGGCTGCTGTTGTGCCAGCCTGTATATTTAGGTGTCTGAAATCTTTCCTGAAAGTGTTTTCTCTTCCACGGACTTCATATGCGCAGAACCAGGTAAATAAAATCAAGTCAGTCATGTCCAAGACGAAGCCCCTGATCTGTTTGCAAATCTAGCGCAGTGGTTGGCTACTCAAATTCAAAGGTCCAATAGGATATTAGTTAACAATAACATGATAACCTAATGCAACAGAGGGAAATAATAGCACATAGGTTATTGTAAACCTTAATCAAAGGCTTACTTTGAGGAAACTCACAAAGTCAGGCTTTGATTAAGGATTGCTGAAGTTGAAATGGTTCTATCGACATTGCTGTAATACTGGTCATGTGCCTAAAAATGTGCGGTTGAAATTGCTGGTTTTGATCTAAAAGAATCAAGTGTAGGCAACACAATGATTTTCTTTATTCGATTTGAATTTGTTTTTCCTCTATTTTACTTTCTTTGTAATGCATAGTATATGCAAAGGAAAAGTGTTGTGATAAAGTCAAAACGAAAACTCCGATTTGGATTGACACACGTATATGGACCATCCCTAATTGCGAATCGATAAAATGTTTCAATGATGGTGTCTTTACTATGGCCGACGTGGTTGTCGAGTGGTCAAGGCAAGCGTTTCCGTAGCAATCGCTCGATCGCCATGTTGTGGGTTCGAGCCCCACGTAAGGCATGGATGTTTGTGTTGTAGACGCATTGTGATCCGCCCCCCTCTCGTGCGCCTGGGGCAACGTCAATGGGCGGTTAAATGGTTCACACTCTGGCATCTATAATAAAGGCGAATGACGAAGGTAAAAGTGCCTGGCCATTTAAAAAAAAAAGTTTTTACTATGAGTCAATGTTGCTGGTACAAATTGAGTAGTTTGAATTAAATTTGATGCGGTGATTTCAATTCATAACCAGAGACACTTCAGCTAAGGGAAGGGAGCTGGGCAAAGAAAGAAAGACCCCTTGAATTTTCTGAACATTTTATTCGATAATAAAACATGAAAACAAATAAAAATACAATTTATGTTATTTGTATATGTTACTTTTGATTTTAAATGTAAATTTTAGCTCAAAGTATCACTTGAAGAACGTTAACATGCACAATTTGTAATATATTGTATTTTGTATTTTGTATTTAAAATACATTTAAGTTAATAGATAAAATATGTATGAATATGTTCACTATTACTTTCCTTATATACATAATGTATAAAGTAAGTATTGTGACGGGGTCGAAAATTCGAATTCGAGTTTTCGACGGGAGAGCACGTTTCAAGCATCCCTGATCACGAATCGAACATTTTTGAGGTGATGTCTGTGTGTGTGTGAAAGTATGTGTGTGTGCGAGTGTCAGTGAGTCTGTGGAGACGATATCTCACGAACGAATGGAGTGATTCGAATGAAATGTTGTACAAAACTCCCAATCCGCGAATACTGGAAGCATATTGTTTTTAAATAATATCGAATGTTCAAAATCTACCTAAATTTTCGAGCGACATTTTGAAAAAATCATCAAAGAACCAAAACATTTAATAAAGTTACGCAAATAGCCATTTCTTATGTAATTTTCCCTTAGAAAACGATTGACACAAACTGTAGGACGCTAGCATTAACCGTTCTCAAGATATTGCCCATTTTTCAAATAAATGTATCAAAAATCAAGTAAAATAAAAAAATATTAACTCTTAAGAAACATGTTTGCACTTTTCATATGTAATATTATACGATAAATTTGGTGATATCATTCTCGTGGATCTAACACGTTCCATTTACGAGAAAAAGTACTTTTGAGAAATACTTTTGTATTTGAACGCCAATAATCATTTATCTGCTGTAAGAATAACTTATTTCTCCGTCCATAACGCTTGGCGATATTTAGGCGTCAATTTTGGCGGAATGTCGCCAACTTGGCGACTTTTTAAAATGTTGACAAATGAACGAAAATCTCGCCAAATGGATAAAAATGACGTTACATCAATGAAAATGACGACTAATTGAAGGAAATTTAATCGTGGAAAGAATATAAGTATCATATAAGGAAAGTCATGTGCTGCCCACATCAGATTTTTATTAAATGTGTAGATGATGTTTAGAAACTTTCAAAAAGACATAGATACCATTGTTCAAATGTAAGTAGGCCATACAGGATATTACCGACTATTTTCTACATATTGCGAATTTAATTTTTTCACAAGTGCGATATTTTTCAAAATAATTAGTGCTATAAAAGAAATATATACATCCAGCTGACCTTTAGGGAAAATACCGGATGATCTAGCAGATCCATCTGTCTTGTAGGCAGTAGAAAATTCAGATTTTAAATAAATAATTTATATTTATGAAAAGTTCTTCGGTCAATTTTGATAGATAACGCATTGGACTGGATTTGGTTTAAATAATTTTTTCCTTCAAAATGTTCTTTGATCAATATTGCTAACTATTGTATTTGAGTGGATTTGGTTTAAATAAAGAATTTATAGGAGTGTTTAGTCAATATGGGCAGCCATCGCATTAGACTGAATTTGGTTTAAATAAATAATGTATCAAAACGTTCTTCCGTCAATATTTTCAGGTATAGCATTCGACTGCATTTGGTTTAAAAATAAGAAATAAATTATTAAAAGGTTCTATGGTCAGAATTGGTAGCGACCACATTGGACTATATTTGGTTCAAATAAAAAAATATCGAAACGTTCTTCAGTTAATCAGTTCTTTAGAAACGTCACGCCCTATATCCAACCATTGTCTGTCATTACGTTATTTATAAAGGGTTGAAAATAGGGGAAGAAATAGCCACGCCTTCCTAGAAGCTAGCTTATAGTTCTAGCTTATCAGCCAGGGCGGAGTTTAACAGATGGACGGGGCTAATACCATGCTTCTTTCAATGAACTGTAAAAGTTAGATGATTTCAGCTTCTAAATATGCGTTTTAAGGAGAAAATTATTTTGAAACGTCTCATTTTAAGTAAGTGTAACAGTTTTCTATAAAAAGACATGTATATATGCAAATTTTTATTAAAAATATAATAAATAAAATTATCTTTAAATTAAATTTTAAACAGGGAAGGCTCAGTTTCTGAGCCTCAATGGGCACTACGCCACTGATATATATATATAACAGTAGAAATTATTAACTCTGTGATGA
Source organism: Amaurobius ferox (assembly GCA_951213105.1). Taxonomy (NCBI): domain Eukaryota; kingdom Metazoa; phylum Arthropoda; class Arachnida; order Araneae; family Amaurobiidae; genus Amaurobius; species Amaurobius ferox. The sequence continues at coordinate 101,313,824 of OX578136.1, forward strand.
AAGTCATGCATTTTTACTCATGTGTTGTTAGTAATTGCTTTGAGAGCTAACAGAGTAATTCCTATTTACTCATGCAATTCCGATATGAAAACTCTTCACAGTCACTAGTTTTCCTATATTTAATTTTTACTCCTCTGATGCTTCAGATGAAATGCAACGTGAGATATACAAAAGTACTTACAGCGCCCTAAAGTTTATGACTATTTATGAATATACATGGTGTCCAGTGCTATCGATACCAAATGGCTATTTCCTCAACCGTTAGTCACAGCGATATACTTCCAATTGTAAAAATGTTTTAAATTTTAAAATCTATTATCTTAGAAACAGTTTAAATCAATAAATACATTTCTGAAAGAAATACGAAATATAAATTTTTATACGGTCCCCCGGTTCTCCGAATTATATTTAGGAAAATCATCCTCATACAATTTCATGCAAAATAAAAAGAAATCTTCCTTTTACGACAAAAATTCACCAAGTTATGAAGCATTAAAATTTATGACTTAAGTCTCTTTCCCACGCATAAAAATGTCCCGTTTCAAGCAACCAACCAATTAGAGACCGTATTGACCATTCCTCTTCTCCAGGCAACCAACCAATAAGGGACATTACTGACCATTTCTCAGCATAAAAAGTGTTCCAACTTTAAACAGCTATAAGTCGGTCAATGTTGGTCGTAAAAGGATGATTTTTTTTTATTTTGCATAAAATTGAATGAGGATGATTTTCCTAAATATAATTAGTAGGACCGGGGGAGTGTATAAGAATTTATATTTCGTATTTCTTTCAGAAATGCATTTATTGATTTAAACTGTTTCTCAGATAATATATTTTAAAATTTAAAACATTTTTGCAATTGGAAGTATATCTCTGTGACCAACGGTTGAGGAAATAGCCATTGGGCACCGATAGCACTGGACACCCTGTATATATATATATATATATATATATATATATATATATATATACTAATATGCTAAACTAGCTCCGTTTCAACAAGTATACAATACAAATTAATAGAATCAATCGGTTTCGAAGTTCTTATTGTTCATTCCTTCCTGGGTATATTAGCGTGTTTCTTTTCACGTTCTTGACAGCACATCTTGTCCCTGTTTCAGTCATTTTTTCTGTTCGTGCATTAGTCGTTCGTCGAGTGCAGGTTGTGCTTTTTGTGTGTCCTTCTGAAAAAAGCTGTTTTTTGCCTTCGAAACTGGTAGGTACTGTTCATTTTGTGTTATAATCTGCTTTTTACGAAGTTATTTCAGTGTATTAATTTAGCAGCAGTTTGATCTGTGTAATCTGAGACCTATTCGATCGCAAATGTGAAGTTTACGGCTTAAAGCTCAGATACAATTTGTCAAGTATCATAACTTGCTTGATTGACACTTTAAAGTTTGACCACTTCACAACGGTTAGATTGGAGTATGTACGGGGAGTTGTGTAAACTGTTTAGACCAAAATGACATAATTCCAGATCACCAACACTAATTATCTCCTGCACCAACGATCGTGGCCCGTCCAAACTACTCCGCACTCGTACAGCGGCATAAACTTCAATCTCAACTCCCTATCTTATTCACGATCCAAAACTTATCCTGCCTTTCTGCAGGAACGCCAAAATGTTACTTGACTCGACGATTGGTCTCATAACCAGTCGGAAGTTGTTGGAACCTGTCAGAAGTTGTTAATATAAAGTAAAACATACATTATAACCAAAACTGAGAGAAATCATAACCAAAGGTTATATAGACCTCCCATCTGTACGTAAGTTATTAACTCAGTTTTGTAGAAAGCGATGTATTTGATTTAGGAGGATAATGAGGTAGCGGCTCCAGGTTCCAGATTAGTAGAGAGCTTTCTTGCTACTATAAGATAATCTCATTAACGATATACAAACAGTAATTTTCTATCAGTTACTTAAATTATTTTTAAAAAACTACCTTTTTATTTTTCGGAGATCCAATGTTCATTTTCTAAAATTTTTATATTCATATTTTTCAACATGTTTGTTTCTATATGGCTAACTGTTATATATGGAACTGTGAAAACTCGTTCTGGCATTGACATTAATAAAACGTTTATACAACAAACTTTCACAAATCCATGATAATTAAATATTTAGCGGATCAAATAGTTAGTGATTAATATAACAAAATTCCACGATCCCTGAAGATCTAGGTAGGACAACTAACGTCGAGAAGTATAAAACTGAATTTTATAATATTTTAGGTATACTGTAACAGGGTTCATTATATACCATATTCAGGGTCTATTCATGCTTATTGTTAACACATTGATTACGTGTGTTTATTGAAGTATACCACAAATCAATTCACGGTAAAGCATTTGAGCTATGTACAATAAGCTCTACAAAATATGCTACATTCATTAAAATTTCTAAATCTCTGTTATTTTTCTGCAGAAGATGGTTTAGCAATATTTTTCATCTGCTCCCCGAACTTTGGTTTCCTTATATAACTTAAAATTAAAACACATAAAATGTTTAATCTGTTTTAACTGAGTAAAATTAAAAGCACACATTAATTTTAAAACTACAATAAATTCGCTAAAACCAGCATAGAACTTGTGTTGTATGCTACTTTTAGCGAATTACATTAGCATTATTTAATTAATTAATTATTATATTAATAAAACAATTATTTTATTAATGGCATTATTAGTATTATTTTAAAAAAGTATAGTATTTAGTTGAAAACAAAGCCATTGATAAGTTTTCGTTTTTGGTTGTAATAAATGAGTGTAAGAATCTCACAAAAATAAATAATTACGCATTCCCATGGGCGCCTGTGTAATTATAGACATAAAGGAGGGCAAGAGGAGACACTTGTGCCATCCTAGATGTTCAAGATCAGAAATCTAGTCATAAGGCTAGCTGATATTGCACATCTTATTCTTGAGTTTTCCTCCCTTGAAAAACGTTCTATGGGAGCCAACTATTAAACATGGGGGTACAATATATTATCTTGAAAGTGTTGGTCCGAGACCCTAAACTCACTTAATTGGGCTCTGATATGCTTTATTATGAAAAATACATTTACAATAGACATTTCTTAACATAGCTAAATTTATTAAACTTATTTAAGCTTGTTGATTTCATTTAAACCTATTTCAATATCCATTGCTTTTATGTGGTTTTCTCTATTTTTTCCACCATTTTCAAATAAAGCAGCATTTTTACTCTTTTCGACTTGCATTAAAATTTAATCAATATCAAGGTGAGACGTAGGTCATTTAGAAACCATTGGACACGTATTGGTGGAGCTTGTGATATAGCCTCTTGAATGCCCAGAACATGGAAATCTACCGAAAACTCCATTTCGAATTTTGGAACCCGTTACAATGATTTTCTTCGTATAGGTCATACAGGAAAAGTAAAAATAACAATGAAATTTAGAATATTGTTTAAGCAGCCATATATATTTTATTTAACTTTCAGCATAACCAGCTATAATGCTTATATACTTTTAATTGTGCTTGCTATTTCATCCTTCACATAAATAAAATGCGTTAAAATCCATAACCAATAAACTGTTAAGGAAGAAATATTCTTCCAGGATATTCAGAGTTTCAAAGTGCTTAAAATAGTTCGAATAAATCGATGCATGAGTATGTACTGCAAAGATAACTATTTTTTTATCAGAGCAATTGTCCAAAAATATTCATGAGCTACTTTTCAGTTTTCAACGAATAATAAAATGATCTTCGCTGATGTTAAAATCAATAAAATTTGCTTCCCGTCATAAAAGGAGTTTTATAGTAGAGCATAAACTTCAAATGAATATATTCTGGTTTTTTTTTTTCTAAATTTTCTGTAAAAGATAATTTTCCCTTAATGTTCAAGGGGTAAGTGCACTCAAACTTAATTCAGGCGAAAACTGTATCTACCAGCAACTTTTGCATTTTAGGAGTTCATATCTCAAAGTAATTATATTTTATCGATCGACCACAGATTAAGATGCATTGAACTAAATGCGTCTTCATCTATGGCTAATGATTTTATGATATTGCTTACAAAATGCTATTGATTATGATACTAAAAACTTGAAAATTATTTCATCGTTATTACAGCTCTTTAGCAGGGATGCAGTTAATTTGAGAAAGATCAAATAGAATCGGAGATTTAACTACACCTTCTGTATTGCTGCCGCACTTGCTGCGGGCTACACAGTTCCGACCATGTAAAGAACTGTGTCTTCAATTACCAAATTGTCTCCAAAACACGACTAAATAGGATGGTAGTTATCACATCAGGGCCGGGTATACAAATTGTGCATCCCCCTACAGACATTTATCCATATTTTATTTCCACCCTTTGGAATATTTTATCTCTCCCCTCCCCCCTAAAAGAATTAACCCACCACTCGAGTGCTCGAGTGGTATACGCCCATATGGGCACTCCTGATCTGATATCAATTGTAAAGAATTTATATATTATTTATATAATGTTACTAGCAGTATATCCGTTCTTCGTATGGAAAATATAATATAAATAAATTTATTTACAATTATGTGTAATTCCCTATATTATTTGAAATGACTTCAAAATTGTGTTAAAATGTTATTCAAAAAATGTTATTCAAAATTTCCTATATAAATATTTAATTTAATTCTTCTAAAAATGTATAAGAATCTATGGGCTCGACATACAAAATTATCTTGACAGTAAGATCTGAAGAATAAAGCATTCTAGTCCAGTTTGTAAACAAATTTAGAAAATTTTAATTCTCCCAAAACGACAAAGATTATCTAGAAGACCGTACTTAATTATGCAAAATATTTCATTTTCATCGATTCGATGTCATTTTGATAAATTTAGAGTCATTTTATCAATTTTGAGACATTTTAAAAATCCGCCAAATTTATCGCCAAGTGGGACTGTAGAACTGACCATACCACTTGGCGACAAATTGACGAAATATCACCACAATACTATCCCCTAACAAAACACAATTAATTTCATTGATTTAGCGCAATTTTATCAATTACAAGATATTTTTATGGATTTACAAACATTTTTATCAATTTGGTGACATTTTAAACATTCGCTAAATGTGTTACTAAGTAGGGCGGTAGAACTGACAGACAAATGCTACCTAAACATAATTTCAGTACTATTTTCTAACAAAATAAAATTAATTTCATTGATTTACCATCGTTTTTATCAATTTGGCGACATTTCCGCCAATTTGGCAACGTTCAACAAAAGTTGTCAAGTTAGCGATATCCCGCCAAAATCGTAGATATGAATTTGCAGATCTGAAGAATAAAATATCCTGATCCTGTTTGTATATACTTAATGATAACACTAAAAAATTATTAGAAGGTATACCCGTTCTACGCTTATTCTGTTTCAACAATCGGCTAAATGAGTTTATTGGCACAACAATATAAGTTTGAAAACTCTTTGACGAAATAAATGAAAGTGATGTACGCAGTCCGCAATTAATATAATTAAAAGAAAAATCATATATTTTTATATCCATTTATTTATTATTCAAATCGAAATAATAACAATAAAATTTAATAAACACATTTGATTTAATTGCGTTGTTGAGAAACATGATATAAGAGAGAATCTTCCTCATTATATGTTGATAATTAAATAATCATTTTGATTTCTTAATACTGTCCATTGTTGAGTAAGAATCTGTGAAAAATAAAACATGGTGATGGAGTTTCCATTTAAAGCCATGTTTCAAACCTGCGATTTTCAAAAGTGACTGATAGGCAGAATAAACTCCCACCAAATTCAAATACAGAGTTTTAATTTACTTTCACGTTTTAAACCAGCGATTTCCATCCTTTTTCGTTTGGAAGAACCAGGGAGTTAGACAATAGAACACCTAGGAAAAAATTTCGTTTTTCATTCGTATCTCAACAACTCCTGGTGTTAGAAACTAGGGACATGGATTAAATTTTGAGTGGAGCTATTTCAAGGCTACCCACAAAATTTCATCATATTCGGTTCAGCCGTTCTCTCGAGACAATCATACATACATACATACATACATACAGACAGACAGATTTTCAATTTTATTTATATAGATTATATTGTTCTTCCTCCTACACCATTCCTATCAAATCGTACCTATCCCACGACTAATAATCGCTGTACTTTTAATCAAAACTACAAAATGAATAAATCCCACGCGCAACATGGGTTTATAACATGTGACTTTCGTTTGTTTTGTAAACATCTCATAACATGCTTGTGTGTACAGGAGCAGAGCACATATTACAATGGGATCTATTTACACATGCCATTCTGGGTATTTACATTTTGAATACGCACAATACAGATCGATATGGAGAAATTTTGTGCAAAATTAACTAACCGTGCTTTATTTGGATCATGACTATCAAAATATTTAACTATTCGAACTTATTTCGGGAAATAAACTGCTCAAAATGTTTTATCATATCATTCCACTTAGTAAAGATAAAAGGGAGTTGTAATCGTTTTTCCAACAAATAAAAGGACGAATGAAATTGAAATGGAAGCTAAACTGTAACAATAAGGTTCCTAGTCTGTAGTGGCTTCAAATAACCTTTGTTAGCAAAAAATAAAACCACACATCCTCAACGGGCTGGTGATCGATATATTCATTCAGCTAACGAGAATAATATGTATATTTTCATCTATATATAAAGTGGAAACTATATTATCTTTCAAGTTTCAGATTAGCGTGCAATTTAAATTGACATAACGTCTTCACTCCACTGCTGTTTTTATATAAAGAGTATTTTTGTCGTAATTTTGAAGAATTGAAACCACTTCCATAAATTACAAGACAGCTGGACAAATTCCGATTTCTGTATATTCTAGAACGCACGAACCAAGTGCATTTATTCTGTAGAATTAAATTGTTCGTTCATCATTGTTAAGATCCCATAACTAAAAGAAAATCAAACATACGATCTTTGGATAGCAAGACTAAGCTATCTATGTATTGAGCTGTTGAAACTAATGTTTTATTTTTTTTAATTTGAATTGTATTCTATATTATACAGTAATAAAATTTCTTTAATAGCAAAGCACTTGAGTAACTAATCATTTGCACATACATCATCCGAACCGTGGACCATTTTGTCCTTCACATGACGTTACCCTGGCGCACCACGTGGATCAGAACCTATTACATCTTTCACATTGTACTTTATGGACAGCATAACATCGATGCCCGTAAATGGAATTTGAACCCATGACCCTGTTAGTCGAGAGAGCACAAGAAAACCAGAAGTTTGGCTATTGGGGCTGCACAATAGTAGATTAGTGTTTCTCTTACAATGATATTTATCAATGAAAATCCAGTTTTAAAATATTTGGAGTCATACATTCTTATTCATACATAAAAAAATCGTGTATACTGCCGCCCAAGTGATTAAAAATTGAAATAAAAGTCTTTCAATTATCTTGCTTTTAAAAATACCTAAACTCAAATAAATTATCCATACAAACTAGCGATTCACTTTTTATACTTTAAAACATCATATTAGCACCCCTGTCACGCCTTTTAAGTTAGCACTTGTCAGCGATCATACGGTTAAGGTCACTTTTATTCTTTCATCCGGCGAAAGGACTTTTATATTTTTTTCCGGCTTAAGTAAAGGAATGTGAACGGGAAACGGTGACATCACGACATCTGTCAGAATCAGCCGTATCACATTCTTTGTTTTTGCTGGGAATTTTCTCATTTAGAAGACATGGAATTCTTTCACTAGGGTTATTTCCGGAAAAGGAATTATATTTATATATAATTTTTCTAATATATAGCTTAAAAATTAATGATATTGAGATTTTTGGTATTATTGTTTAATTTTTGTGGTATTTAAAAAGGGTGCATGAAACACCTACTTCTACCCTACGTATTATAACATATTTTGCTACATATATATATATATATATATTGCTGTGTATTATACATATATTGCTACCGTAAAATAAGAGAACATTGATAGTTTTCATAACATTTTATCGTGTAACGTAAAAGCTAAAATGTATTTTTTTGCCTTAAATATCAGTTATAACATTGAATCTTTTGCTATTTTTCTACAGGTATAAAAGTGCAAAAATGTATTTGTTATTTTCCCGTTTTAATCAAAGTTAATTGTCTGTCAATGTTGCCATGGTTACAGGGTAACATTGGAATATATAAGAAGCACTATAAAAAGCACATTGACCCATAATATGCTGTTAATGCATTCACGGATTTGACTCTTTTCTTATTGAAATACATACTTAGTCTTTATTTCCATGTTAAACGGGATTATAGGATATTCCTCATAAAGCTACTGCTGGCATTCTTTACACACTGACACTCTCTTCAACGCGGCTCAGTATACAGTTGGATGCCCCAAAGACTTTACCTATATACTTGGTGCATAAACTTTTCAGATAATTTTGGAGAATGCTCCTACTTATATTATACTTCTTACTGGTCTGCACTTCAGACATTTCGATTGCACTGTTTTATATAATTTTTTTAAGTTCACCATCTGTAAATACATTTTACTTTCTATTCTTGGTATGCTTTGAGTAGAATCTAAGTAATTGCAACCTTCAGATAACTAGCACAATTAATTCTTCAAAATTCCTCAAACAATACTCTCTCTTAAGCCACGCTGAACAAAATGGTAAGTATTGAAAATGACCTCGCAAAAAAGAGTAACAAGTGGCTTGCGTAGGGTTGCCAATTTTGTTTTTGCTAGTGTCTACCAATTTTGCCCCACAATATCAATGTTTCCCAAGGTTGTGGTACCTTAACATAGCTATTCTATAAACGCGAAAAGCTTAGAATGTTGAGATTTTGAAGCAAAAGGACAGTTTAAATATGTCCTTCTTTCTACCCAAACCGTTCGATCTACTAGAAGGTGTAAGGTATTTTTTTTGATCGCAAGGTAATGAATTGCGTATATTTTAATGTAATGTTGTGAACTTGTATATAAATTGAAGTGCAAATAACAATTATGATAGAGTCTTCATTTGAAGTGTACAGTAGACTGTACTAAGCAACATAATGACAATATAGATATTTAAGTACCGGAACTTTGAAAGTTAAGTCACAGGACGGTGACTCATTCTTCCGTGTTACAAAAATATATGTTTATAAGATATATGGTGTGCCGTCCCGAAAGTACGATATAGTGTGCCTTCCGAACAGTAATAATTTCTTCAAGTGCATTAATATATGTGTTACCAAGTACGATATGGTGTGTCTTCCGAACAGTGAGGTCCTTCATTTTAGTGACATGTCGGTTGTAATGCACCGATGTATGTATTTTCAATGTTACAATATAGTGTGTCTTACATGCGGTGATCTGCATTTCTGTGACAGATATGTGTGCAGTGGATCAAAGCAATATTTCCTCAGTGCACGCAATGTGTACATATGTTTTCAGTGCTTCAGGACACTACTGCATCATTGTGTGTACATTTCAGTGCATCATACTTTCTCAAGTTCATATATGTGTGTCAGTGATCCATGATACTAGTGCCTTCCTGTGAAGATTTTTTCTTAGTGCATAGACTTTGTACCGTATTTCGGATTTAATCTCATGCAGAGGGGGATAATGTCGTACGGCGTGCACGACATTTCGTAATTTCAATTACGGATGCCAACCAAAATAATGACCTATTTAAATGCTGCAGATGAAACCAATGGCAACCCAAACATAAATAAGCAGCGAGCATCCCCTCCATCACAACAACCAATAAAAAGACGAGGTATGACACTACAAGGTTAAAAGAAAAAGTGTTTTCGAGAATGTTCTAGAAGTTTCCACGAGAATCAATTTCGACAGCGTCCTAGACGCACCTGATGTTTTTTAGTAGTATTCAAAAATATCTCCTGCGATCGCGCAAAGATACGCGGATCGGCAAAAATTGTGATGTGTGAACGAAAAATGAGCACAGTGAAATAATGGCGTATTAAAATATTATACGCAGGCTTCCAATATAGTGTTGGCTACATCAACTATCGAGGTACAAGCAAACAGAAGGTATGGATATCTTTCATCTGTTATAATGATTAAGGAAGGCACACAATTCATAGTACCTATCGTGTAATTAATAATAAGGTCGTACGAACCTATCGCAATAACGAGCTCGTGTATTGAAACTAAATGAACTACTCAGATTTTCGGTAGATAATAGTAATTAATGTGTTCTAAATATATGTGTCTTGTAAATTATATGTTGTAAATGTATGTGTTGATTAAATGTTGTTAAAAATATATGTGTCCAGAAGGATTTAGGATTAAATTTAATAATCAAGATCTCTCTACATGTATATATATACGAAAGTAAATATTAAAGTAATTGATTAAATTTAGATAAGAGTATTTATTGATATTTTGTGTTTTCGTCTCTCCAGCTTGAGAACCTGGAGCTTACATGCTCCACCCTTAGTGTCGACATCATAGATAATTTTATAGTAATAATTTTGATAAGAACAATTTTACCTTATGACATGTGACAACCATAATTTTAAGTGATAAGTAAATTATATAGTGGAAACAGTATAATTTATGCGGAAAAAGCGGAGTTTTAAATTCTACACAAAAGTAAATGGTATTAATATAGCATATATGAACACAAATCTGCCTATTGTATCCAATTCAGTGGTGTGACAGAGTTGTATTGTTGCTATTAAAATTCTTTAAACCTTGAATAATGTTTGTTTTCTTCTGTTATATATTAGGCAATATAAAAGTAACAGTTTGCATATGATAGCACATTCAGAAATGATTGTTGGTTGTCATCCTCTCAAATGTTACCACACAAAGGCAAAAAGTTTTAAGTAATTACAAGAAATTTCAGTGATCTAATTTAAAAATTAAATTATTCAAGGATGCTCATAGACCACAACATTTACTTTTCAGCATAATTTGCATTCTCGACGGAACCTCGTAGCGGACGGATTTTGTTGAAAAACGAATATATAAGGTTTCGAATGAATTTTATTTGTTTATAACTGACTGTTTGCAATCGAAGTCATGACAGGCAAATATCCTTCCTACCAACCATGTTGGGCGGAAAGATCGCTTTGTTGTTCTATGTTAGAGTATGCTTTCCCTGTTATTCTAAGTTTTCTTTCTGTTCTTTCTTGCTTCAAGTACCAAATATGGATCTATATCTGAATCTCGTACATGAAATTTCTTAATATACCTTTCTTGAAAACACACAACCACATTTTTATCATATCTGATAATGATATCATGGCTTGATCCACTACCATATGGACAGTTATTCCTTCCGAAGATGGCTACGTAAATAGCCATGACATCACATTGTGACATACATGTAAATGTCCAATAGATACTCATTTTGAACTCTTTGAAGATTGTGTTATCCTTGGTTGATAAAACTTTCGAATTGAGTCGATAGACATGTTATCAGAAACCGATTCTGGAGAAACTTGAAAGATACGAAATTATCGCTGATGCTTATTCGGTAACTTTGTTACGATTAGAATTGGGTTCCGTTTAGTACAAGACATGTTAAATGAAAACGAAATGAAAGCTGGGTTTTCAATAGACTATCGTTGGTGAGAATGAGGGTGGTGGTAAACTTTTTGAACACTACGTTTGTTTAATCAAGAATATATGGATTAATGAATTAAATTTCATTAACAAGTACGTTTAATTACGATTACTTGGGCTCCGTTTAGTACAAAATATTTTAAATGAAAACGAAGCGAAAGCTGGGTTTTCGTAAGGACTATCGTTGGGACTATCGTAAGGAGTATCGTTGGTGAAAATCAGGGCGGAGGTACAATTTTTGAGCAGTACATTTATTTAATCAAGAATATATGGATTAATGAATTATATTTCATTCACCAGTACGCCTAAGGTAATTTTATTTGATTTATCAATATATTTAGCAACTTGATAGCTTTGTTATAGATCAATTAAATTTATCATAATTGTACACGCTTTTTATATTGTATCTATGCTGTTTATATCATTATGAATATAGATAGACTCCATAAATAAAACAGCCACTTTCACTCGCAAAAGTAGTTGAATAAGCCCTATATTGCATTACTCTGGATGTCTTTAAGTAATCTCCCATGCATATGCATATTAACTACTGAAATTACTTAAATTAACATTTTAAGAGAAAAATCAGAACTTTCTACATAACGACTAGAAATTTTATGCAACAGCTTAGTTTTGCTTTAATATGTATACAAATTAAGATTGTATTATTAATCTTAATTTATATGCATTGCATATTATAAAGCAAACATAAAATATTATAAATATTATAAAGTATTAGCTATAAAAGTATTATTAAATATTATAAAGTATTATAAGTATTATTAAGTATTATAAGTATTATTAAGTATTATAAGTATTATAAAACATACTTTTGCTTGCATAATGAATGAACCTTTTTGCACGTAACGAGCTATCTTTGCGCTTCGATGTCATTACACGATTACGATTAGAACTAAATTAAGTATTAAACATCAATCGAAACGAACCTAGCTGAAGACATTTACTTGCGATCATTTGATCATATACACCTTTTCCTCAAAATACATTAAATAAGGTTCGAATCGCATTTCCTTTGCAGATATTAGCATCTGCGGGCCGATTTCAAGCTTTATAGCTAACTTGACGATAAAACAGCTGGTACCTGGAGTGCCAACAAGAAAAGTTTTATCTACCGCACTTTTGCGGATTCATATAAAAACTAACAAATTCTATTTTACCACACAGCCGGATTCAAATTTTATGAGTATTGAGCTCAGGCGGCACAAGGATTTAATAAACAATATAGTAATCGCAGGGGACTAAAACTATGAATAAAAGGGGCATTCCCGAAGCTAGGACAGCTCAAAACCTTTGCACAGTTGTTTGCCTTTACAACGGATCGAGATTCCTAGTTTTGAGATAACCAGGGGGTACCAAAAGAACTAAAATATTTATAGATATTTCGTTTTAGACTTTAACGATGTTTCCTGAATTTCCATCGAACATTCTCACACAAAGATAACTTTAAAATAAGGTATTGGTCAAAACTTTTATAGCTGCAGCAGGTTCCTACAATGTTAAATAGCAGATTTGGTGACTTTGAAATAAACCCCTTGGGCATAAACACCGTCATGGACATTGTTGAAACAAGAGCATTATATGAATACTTCGCCTGGAGCACCATCATATCTGTTCTGAAATGTCCCCTTTACGTAGGTTTGATGTTTAAATGTCCTCATAGTATTTCACAAATTTATTGCACATAACAAATTGTCTTGCTGCCATGACAGATATCACTTGTTAAGTGTGGAAGAGCGTTATAAACCTCAAAATCGATGTACTAATGCTGATATCTGGTGAAGACGAAAATCCTTATGAAAATCCTTAAGTGTCTCAATAACTTCTAAGGAAATGAATGTTTAAGGTTGTACACATTAGATCTATTTATGGTAAAGTGACCATGCCCAACTGAATTAAAGTGATTGCAACGGCCCTAGCGGAGAATTAAGAAAGTTGGGTCAGCAAACTTGACAACAAAATGAGAAAGCCAATGTAAAATTGGAGAGCATTGCTTCATGAAGAGGAATTATCACTTAGTCTTTTGAAAGTGACACATTCACTTAGAGCTAAAGTATGCTGGAACTAAAATGATTACTGAATGCTATCCTTTGCTATCGGAGGAGACAGTTGAGTGTCCCGAAGTCGTTTGAGTCACCCTAGAATAAGAACCCTTTGGTTCTTGATAAAATTAATCTCGTGGTCTTCGGAAGTGCGTGTTTGTCGAATCGGTGAGTGCGCTAAAAGAAATGAAATCAGGTTTTCAGCCAAAGCAGACACTGAGCTTGCGATTATGCGAAATATTTATTCTTCTCCATTATTATACAAGCTACCATATTCATCTCTCTGGAATGGCGGGAGCATGTGAGTGCATCGTATCACCATCTGCTATTTCAATACGACTTCTCTGACGGGTGTTTCGTGTGGAATCTCACTGGAGGGGACTACTTTCATATTTATCTTCCTATAGGCCACCCTGATCATCAGACCACCGTAGCCTATTCCTTCGTATTTTGTCTGAGAATTCAATGACGCATAGACCTCCACGCGAGCTCCATACTTGGAATCTTAGTCCCGCTCAGGTTTGATGACAGGCCTAATGCCTCTATTCTGCCCTTTATTTCTTCTATTTACAGGCCTAATGCCTTTAGCAGATTCTGGTGGTAACGAATATCTTAATGGCTTTGTTTCGAATATTTTAGCTGGGAGACTTCTGATCGGAGGTCTCTGACCGTACAAGAGTCTAAACATACCTAAAACTGTTTTTCTGAGGTTATTCTGGATTTCTGACACGTCCGTTCATCAATTATACATTTTTCAAGCCTGAGAACTGTTATGAACTTCGATGCCATTCTTGGATCTTCCATGTCAGAATTCCCCCCTCGTTCGTCTGTAGACGACCTCTGTGCATGCGCTTGAAGCATCTTCTAAAACTTCCCTTCTCGTTTCTTTTTCGTTTATGCTTTCATTGAGAGCTTTGGAATTTGAAGCGCAAAATTTCCGGATCGAAGCCATTTGATATTTTTTTATTTATGAAGGAGTGTGTGCTTATTTAGGACCCGGGAAATTGTGTTCAAATCAAATGCATTATTTAAGCAGTGGGATCTTAGTTTTATGCAATGGGCCTTTATTTAGGACCCAGGCAGCGTCGGATAAAGTAAATATTTATTTTAGAAATCGATTTATTTGAACTCAAACCAATGTAAATAAAATTAAGGACATAACGTCGTTAGACGAAAAGTAATTTATTAAAACATCTTATAAGACGTACAAAGTATTTAATATTGTCAGAGCGCTTTCGAGCGTTATTACGCTCTTCATCAGTGGCTACATGAAAAGTAAACATGGAATGTTCATATATAGACCAGTTACACAACAAATTTGCATAGAAATATAAAATCACTCATTGTCTTTTCTTGATGTTCTGGTCACCCGTTCAGATTTAGGTTTACATATTTCCGTTTTTCGTAAACCTACTTTTACTAACTCTTGTATCCTCGTTAATTCTTTTCATCTTGTATCCTCTAGATAAAGCCTCTTTTAACGCTTATTTTAATCGCGCATTTAGTGTTTGCTCTTCTATCCTTGTTTTGGCTGATTAAATTAATTTTATTTTTAATCTTGGCCATGAGACTGTTTATTCTTTTGAGTTTATTTATAAGATTTTCGCCCATGTTTGCCGTAAATTTACTCAGTTCGATAGTAAACTTGTTGCTATTAAAGATCATTTAGCTTATAAATCTAGTTTACCTTACTATCCTAAGATTTTCTGTCCTTTTATTCAATTCTGACATGAATTTGGTTTCGAACCTGCTCACTCTAATATTACCACTTTATTTAATCGCATTCGTTCTGATAAACTTGGAGATATTGATGACTTTAAAAGCTATGCTGGGATGTATGTAGCTCCCCTGTTGTCTCCTGGTGGTGACTATAAATTTCACATTGGTAGTACAAAACGCATTGTTGGCATCCGTTTAGCGGAACACGCTCGCGATGTCAAATGTGACAAACTTTCTACGGCTCTTGCTCAATATGTGGTTAATGATAAATTCCTGCCCATTTTTGGAAAACTTTCCTTTTAATGCGTTGTAATTACCCACTTAATATTCTATTTTATGAATCCCTTTTTATTACTTTCCTTATATACATAATGTATAAGGAAAGTATTGTGGCGGGGTCGAAAATTCGAATTCGAGTTTTCGACGGGAGAGCACGTTTCAAGCATCCCTGATCACGAATCAAACATTTTTGAAGTGATGTCTGTGTGTGTGTGTGTGTGTGAAAGTATGTGTGTGTGTGTGTGTGTGTGTGTGAAAGTATGTGTGTGTGTGTGTGTGTGTGTGTGTGTGTCAGTGAGTCTGTGGAGACGATAACTGACGAACGAATGGACCGATTCGAACGAAATTTGGTACAAAAATCACAATCCGTAAACACTGGAAGCCTATTGTTTTTATACGTAATCGAATGTCCAGAACCTTCCTAAATTTTTGAATAAAATTTTGAAAAAATCGTCAAAAAATCAAAACCACTAATAAAGTTGCGCAAATAGACATTTCTTATGTAATTTTTCATTAGAAAACGATTGACATAAATTTTAGAAAGCTAACATGAACCGTTCTTGAGATATTGCACATTTTTCAAAAAAATTATCAAAAAGTCATATAAAATGAAAAAAGAAATATTTCCTATTGAGAAACATGTTCACTTTTCATATGTAATACCATGCGATAAATTGGGTGACATTATTCTCGTGGATCTAGCTCGTTCCATTCATGAAAAAAGATAGTTTGAGTAATACTTTTGTATTTGAACGCCAATAGTCATTTATCTGCTGTAAGAACAACTTATTTCTTCGTCCATTACGCTTGGCGAGATTTTGGCGACAAATTTGCCGGAATGTCGCCGACTTGGCGACTTTTTGAAATGTTGCCAAATTAATGAAAATCTCGCCAAATGGATAAAAATGACTCTAAATCAATGAAAATGACGACTAATTGTCGAAAATTCAATATCTTGGAAAGAATATTAGTATCTACTAAAAGAAAAACCTATTTTTTTACTGTAAAAGTAGTAAATTCATTACATTATATAAGGAAAGTCATGTGTTGCCCACATCAGATTTTTTTACATTATATAAGGAAAGTCATGTGTTGCCCACATCAGATTTTTTTTATTTACCGTGATGTCGATTTGTAATTTTGATTCTGTTCAAATTTTAAGTTATGCTTGAAGATTCATTATCGACTCTGTGCAATACAAGTCTCTTCATAGTTATTTATGGCGGCATTCTCAAATTGGGCTTGACTGGTCTTTCGAAATTGTACTTTTCCTGTAATAAAATAATATATTTATGATAGTACTTTTCTTGTAATATTCCTACAATTTGAATCCGTTTAAAGTATATTTTTTGTATTTTCCGTGTATTTCTTGAGTTAATTTTGTATTAATTAATAGTCTGTTCATTTACCAATTTTATATTTTTATGCAAATTTGCTGTGTAACTGATATACAAATGAACATTCCATGTTTACGTTTCATGTAGCCACTGATGAAGAGCGTATTAACGCTCTGGCAATTTTAAATACTTTGTACGTTTTATTTATAAGATGTTTTAATAAATGACTTATTGTCTAACGACGTTATGTCCTTAATTTTATTTAGTTGAATTCAGACGTGATACCAATTTTTGATTATTAAATCGATGTTTTTATAAAAATAATTTCGGTTTTTAATTATTAATAGCATTTATTAGAGGAACTATTAGATGGATTCAAATTTTATTAGATGGACTCAGAATTTATTAGACGCGTTTATTAGATGGACTTAGCGGAGGCTTACAGTTTTCGTATACCTTTGCAGTGTCAAGTTAGGTTTGTCATAAGCATGGATTAAAACATGAGGAATGCATCTACCAAATTTCAGATGACTGTTATATTTAAAATACCTAGGTATTGAAATATAACTTGGAGACAACGGTTAGACACTTACTTGAAACAGAACAGAAAACATCTAATAGAACATTTTTATAGTAGAAAAACATCTTTTGGAAACTGTTAAGAAGGTTTTATTATAAGAAATCCGGAAAGCTCAAACACCGAATTTCTTGGGTATAAACCTTATTAACCTTATTCTATGGATTCTTTCGAATGTCGAATAAATAGTAGAATTCTGTTTCACCTCATTTCCGAGTTTTAAATTCACTTTGAAAAAGAACGTTTGTGTAGAACAATTTTTGATCTAAGAACATGGGAATAGTGGTAGATGTTAAAATTTTCCACATTTATTGAGTTTAAAGAATCTCCTGGGTATACAGATATAATGTAAATATCCCTATTCAAAGCTTTCTTCAGAAATATGTATTAAACAATTTTTGTAGTTTAATAAATACAAAAATATGTATTAAACTATCTAAATTATTTAGGAGTATCCTTCTAACATAAAGATACACTTTTGGAAAATAATAGTTTAATGTATTACCACTTAACGAGTATTGGACGCTGAACGTGATAAAACGCAACGAAAATGTCTGATCTTGAGGTGTGTAATTTTAAGACAAATGAATAATATTTGAAACCTTTGAAACCCTTAAATCCGATCAATATATTTATTGCTTTTCTGATTTAATTTCTACTAAAACAGTAATAGAAGTGACATTATTTTTATTAAGCAGCTTCACAAGGAAAATACTTTCATAAATGTGTCAGTCACTGAGATTTTCCTATAAGTAAAAAAACCCCATAAAAATGCCTGCGTGTCTATAAACTTGTAGCGAAACCGCTAGGGAGAATAATAAGCGAAGCTCATAAGGCAGTATTAAATGCCTCGAGCTGGAAAAGTTTTTAGCTCAATGCTATAATACTCGCATACTACGCTTTGGCCTCAGGATCAAACCTGACCACGTTCTCGCTATGTTGTCACGTCCTGGTTACCAATGCCGTGAGGACGAATGTAGCTGCCCCAGTCGCTGATCTGACATGAGTAAATGATGTTGTGCTTTTTGTCGTCCCTGAAGAAGAAGACCATTTTGTGTCGTTGAAACCGATATACCAGTTCGTTCTTGTATGTATGATGACTTTGCGAAGTTTTTATTTTATCGTGCTATTAGAGAAATTTTTGAACGATTATTTGATTGATATGTATCTATATCCGTGACTTACCCGAGTACTGGTTAGATATGCTGCTTACTGAAGCCATATCAGAGGTTTTCAGAGGAATACCATCACGGTCATTTAGTATCGTGTTACACTAGCATTAAATTTTTCATTACTATTATGTGCTAGTATTCTTACCTTTTTAATTAAACTGGAAAAATTCAATTCGTTTGAAGGACATCATCCAATGTGTCCCTAACTCTTAGGTCACAGTAATTTCTTGTAGGAAATCAATGGGGGAAAAAAACCAACACTTATCAAACTATACATAAGACTAAGAGCTCGCATAGCTGTTATTTATTTCAGCAGTTATTTTTCTTAAAAAGTGAACTGAAAACATCCGTCCTCTACCCGACATCATGGTTTCTTTCTTAGATGAGCTCCAAAATACTCTCAAATTGAAACTACATGCAATAAATAGGAACTCATTAAAACAGAGAAATAATTAAAAATCCTAAATTTGGTATCCGATTAAATATATTTCTAAAATCCAGTATTTATAATATATTTATTGTACGTTTAAAAATGTGAACCGTAGCTATAAAATTCAAGATTTTAGATAATCACAAAACTAAAGTCATTGAATTTTGCGCAATTCTCGAGTGATAGATCACCAAATCTGGCAACCACTCTTTGAACTTCGGCATATGGCAAACCTAGTCTCACGTTATGGAAAAGGATGCATATACGGGTGCTTTTGTCATCAGATCTTCGAAAGAGACGAAAGTGAGAGAGGGAGAGGGGAAGAGACTTTAGAGCATTTTACAAGTTCGAAACAATATATTTTACTCCGGCCGCTGGGGAGTTATGACTAGTTGAAATTTCGAGTCGGATTCGGGTGGAATTCGGTAGAATTTTATTGTTGGGATCGTGGAAAAATTCGCATTTACCGTAATGTCGACATGGTAAATCAGATGATGACGTAAAGAAATAGGGTTTGTCATTTGAACTTTTGGAAATAATGACCAACTAAATATGTAGACCATCTTTCATGCAAATTAGCTGCACAAATTATGTATAGTAGGCCTAGACATTATTCCGAATCTAATGACACTTTTGGTTCGATTGTACTACTCCAGCAGAAGGACTAACGAGTGATGTTCGGATTTTTCTTTGGTCGACTGTATATACAAAAATTCTTGATCTGACATTGTGTATATATATAAAGATTTCTTTATCTACCCTAAATAATTTTATTAAAAAATTATATATAATGAAATATTTGAATTAATCACAATGTTTGGTAAGTAATATACATTGTATCTTGAAATCTGAAATAAGGAGGCAGCAAGTTAAAATAATCAGGGTACAAGTAGTAGCCTCCCATGACAGAGACTTGTTTCAAGCCGATCCGAATTGAAACTGTTAAGGCGATTGAGGTTTTAGAGTCGGGTTTAAATCGCGGTCAGTGATACCAGATTTGCTAGATTTATTTTCGATGAAATTTATCGTCTTCAGTAGATATTTTGAAGGAGCTGATATTTAGTAGATTTTATTAAAATTTTAGTGAAATTAAATTTCATTGTTAATTTGAGAAATTTAATCATTTTTTTTATTTCATAGATTGATTGAAAATATTTTGCAATTACAATGCAATTTATATAAAAATCTTTCCTGTATCAAATATATTATATTGTTGTTTTGCAAGAATTTCGCTAAATTTGTGAAAAAATAATTACTAATTTTACTGGCTTAGTAAAGTATCAGTTATTAGTCAAGATATTTCTCTATAAAATGATGTTTTCAACATACATATATTTAAGCTCCAAAATGGGCATTTTTAAATAAAGTACTAATTATCTCTTGTATCACTTATCCAAATATATTAATATTGTTGTGTAAAATGTTTAACTTGCACTTAACATTTAAAAACTGCTGCATTGTGGATGTTTACAAATAAGTATATATATATATATACTAATTCTTAAATGTAGTTCACATAATAATAATTTAGACAAAACCAAGAACAAAACATTTTTTAAAAAACGAAAGGTCTTTTATTTAACATTCTAAAAGACGTACAAAATAGTGTTCCGATAAACTTGGAAACTTTGATGACTTTAAAAGCTTTGCTAGGGTGTATGTCATTCCCCTGTTATCCCCTGCTGGTGACTATAAATTTTACATTGGTAGTACAAAACGTACTGTTGGCATCCGTTTAGCAGAACATGCTCGCGATGTCAAATCTGGTAAACATTCTACGGCTCTTGCTCAATATGTGGCTAATGATAAATTTCTTCCCGTTTTTGAAAAAACTTTCCTTTTGGTTCGTTGTAACAATCCACGTAGTATTCTTCTGTATGAAACCCTGTTTATTTATATTTACCGTGAATCAATCTGTAATTTTGATCCTGTTCAAATTTTAAGTTATGCTTGGCGACTCATTTTCGACTCTATGCAATGCAAACCTCTTAAAAGTTATTTGTGGACGTCCTTCTCAGGAATATCATGCTTGACGTTTTTCTAAAATTTGTATTAGTTCATTTATTGCAATATTTTAAAATTCGTAAGCGTTTAAACTTATTTCGTAATTTCCGTGTATATTTCTTGTATTATTTTTAGTAAGTTAATTTATCATTTTATATTTTATGAAAATTTGCTTTAAACTGGTCTCTCTATATATAAACATTCCATGTTTTTATTATTCATGTAGCCACTAATGAAGGGCGTATATACGTCCGAAAACGCTCTGGCAGTTTTTAAAATATTTTGTACGTCTTTTAGGATGTGTTAAATAAAAGAACTTTCGTTTTTTAAAAAAACGTTTTGTCCTGGGTTTTGTCTATTGTATGCAGACGTGATGCCAATCGTTATTAATAATAATCTATTTACAGTATTTTTAACACTTTACAACATAGTTGAAAAGTGTTTATGACTTTGGTCATTCTGTCTGTCTGTCTGTCTGTCCGTTAGCACGATAACTGCCATAAAAATGACTTTATTAAAATGAAATGTTAGTATGTTTTTCAGACGGTCTGTGGAGTCTATGGGAATATAAATGAATAATATCACCCAATTAGTTCTGGATTGAACCCTATGGGTTGAAAAAATGAAATACATTGAACCCTATGGGACCTAATTTTTCAAACATTTTTTATGCGAATTTAAAATTTACAGATTGCTTCGAAAGTTTTAGAAAATATTCAAAATCTCCCATAAAATATATAGAAATTTTAAAAATATTACCGAGGAATGTATCGCATTTTAGAGATGTTTAAACCAAGCAATTTACATTTCAATGCCGTCATTTGAATGAAGTTCGTTTTCTTCGATGAAATTTTCAAATATACAAAAATAACGTAGTAATGTGATAATTTTAAAAATATTATCGATGACTGTATCGCATGTTAGATATGTTTATATAAAACTGCATTGAAGTTGGAAAGTGCTTCATAATCAATGCTTTATGCATGATTGATCTTTCTTGTTTATCTTTGAAATATTTCATATAATTTCTATGAAATAATTTTACGTCATTTCTAACGTTTCCTTTTATATATATTTAGCGACAGTTTTTGCTTATTTATGTAATAAAATACACTTGTAGCGAATATAAACAGAATTTTTTTCCAAGAAGGAGTGGGTCGACTCAGGAACATAAGGTGGCGTGGCTAAGTATTAAACCAAACTTTGATTTAATTAATTTTTTAATCTAAAATTTAATTAACTCTTTTATAGTTTATATATTAGATTTTTTACGGAATAAGTCAATTTAAAACTAAAATAGAAGTTAATATCACTGATAATATGCAATGAAGTACATATCTCATGAGTTCTGCATGGGCTCTGCAAAAAAACCAGCCCGGCCTGGTGTAACAATCATGTTCATTTGAAAAAACTTCTTACACACTCACTTGGTGACGCTAGAATTGCGTTCTGTGTGTTCTTAAATTAAATGAAAGGTTATAGGCATTGAGTCTTATCCTTTTGAGAATTTCATGAAAGCGTAAATGACTTCTCTCCAATTAAGTTGAAACCTTTTAGCAGTTCAGAGACTTCTTGTTCTACAACGGTGATGTTGTTTCGCTTCAGCTGGCAATGCAATTTAGTTGTTCTATAACCCAAATACACCGTACCATTTGCACATCACTACTGGAAAGAATTATTTTTGGACAGAGTTCTTCAAGTTCCCATAGAAAGCACTATGTGAACTTGGAGGTTCATCTACTCTGCTTCTTTTGTGTATAACGAGCTCTGACTTAATACAGTGAGACTAACCTATACAGATACGATGATTTCCTTCGATTATCCCCTTCTTCTGCAGTAAACAATAAACTGGTGAATCATTTTGATAATGTCAAAAGCTATCATAAGGCGCTCACAGGGAAACATTTGCAAGTATGTTACTTGAAAGTTTCGGAATAATCAGCTGTCCGCAACGGTGAGTAAGGTTCCTGATAGTTATAATAATATATACACACACACAAACAGACACACACACACACACACATACATATATATATATATAAATAACTCTTCATCAGATGATAATTAGCTGAATTTTCCAGAAATGAAGCTGGGATTTTCATGAACGGCTGTAATTGTGGCTGTTCTGATAATTTGCCGAAATGATCAGAAAAGTAGCTGAAAAAAATGAGCAAAGGTTGCAGAATGTTTTACAGTGATAGCTATGGCGGTGAAAATACATATTTAGTTACTTTTTCAGAGATTAAATTTCATAAAGAAAAAAACGCCAAAAACGTGTCTGCGTTCTAATAGGAAAAAAGCCTTGCATATAAATAATATTTAAAAGACTTCACATTTTATGGTAGATTTTCAAATTTTGTATGCAGAGTTTAGAAGATTTTTTCATCAACAATTTAGTATATTCTCTGAAATAAATCTGGCAACACTGATCCCGTCTCTTATGGATTTGAAAACTAGAGAAATCAGTTCGATCACAGGCGAATGTTGCAGCTCACAAAAATTGTTCTATGTTTAGTATGCTGTGTTTGTATTTAAAACTCTTGTAAATATATTACTAAGAGGTTTATTGGCTCTTTAAACTGTGTGTTTCCTAAGGGAAACAACAGGTCATTTTTTTCATTTTTAACTTTTATTTTGCAATAAAAACATCTCAAGAATTTATATCACAGCGAATATTGTTGAAAAAGTAAATTATGTTCACGATGTTCACATTCAAAAATAATTAAACAAAAATAATTCTATACCCTACAAATAAATGCAATGAATATTATTTCAAGAACATAATATTTCTGGACAATATGGAAGCATCTTCTAAAATACACCAGGATATAGTAATCTTAAAAACCTGAAAGCCCGGATATTGGATTTTCTGGAAATAAGTCTTCTTCGAATTCTACTAGTCTTCGAATAAATAGAATCTTGTAAATCACGACACGTCCGGCTTTATGAATTCATTTTGAAATAGAATTTCCGGGTAGAAAAAATGTCCGGTCTAGCAGAAAAGGGTATGTTGTTAGATTTTAAAAGGATGGATCAAACTTTACCCAAATTCAAAGAATTTCCCATGAAACTGGATACTAATTCAATTCTGTGCAGAGTCACTTAAGATGATTTTTTTAAAGAATAGTAACTCAATTATTAAATTCGATATTTCTTTCCTCTCGAAGTATATCTCGAATATAATTATAATGTTTAGTCATTTATTCATTTACGAAATATGTGTTTATGTACACATTGCAATATTTTTGCAAGATCCTATAATTATGAAAAGCATCACATTTCTTGTGTATACCGATAATCATAATTTGCACTTTTGTAGCAAGTTAGTTTTATACAAGAAACACAGTAACCACAGACATGGAAATAGAAAGCCCTCATTAAATTAATATACACGGAGTCCGAAAAAGTCCTTTAACGACTTTTATTTGCGCAACCGTTAGTCGTAGATAGATACTTCCAATTTCCAAAATATTTCAAATGAGGTAAGCATTTATCGTTAAGAGTTTAACATCGAAAGTACATTTTTCTAAAATATCTGAAACCTAACATTTTATATGGTCCCTTAGTCCGAAAGTTCCAATTACAAACGTTTTATTCATACATTTACATGTAAAACTCAAAAAGTTAGATTCTTTTTTGAGCAAAATTGTCCGCGATATGAAACATTATTTTATGACTTAAATCACTTTCCCACGTTTGTGGAGCCGTAATTTCGGGCTAGTATTAAAGGCTATATAATATAGAAATAAAAACACATTAGAATATTTGTTTTACATTTTATTTAATAGCATATCTTTGTGAATTGTCACAGTGTCCGAGAAAGTTCTTTAACACCCGATAACTTGTTTAGAAGGGAGACTATAGGTATGCATAATATGGGTGACTTGCTGACCAATTGACATGACTCGTAAATCGATTTGTGTACATCCCCTAAATTCTACCAAGGAACCGCACAAAAAGTTAGACGTATATTTTAGAACAATGTATTTTTCGATTCAAAGCTGTTACATGATAAGTTGTTACCTCAATTGAAACATTTTTGTAATTGGAAGTATATATTTACGAAAATAAAGGTCGTTGAAGGACCTTCCCGGAGACCCTGTGTAAGTAATTAATTTGGCCTTCAGTAATGTTTAAAATGTGTATATTCATAAAAATGTAAAAGTCTATACTTCGATCACCATCACTGCACTGTCACTTAACACTTTGTTACGCCATAATCTTTGCATGAGTTAGAGCATGGTTTTGAGAATTGTATATCTCGCAGAAGCCAAAAATGCAAAATTTCAGATATACCAAAACATCAAGCTCAGCGAGTTCAAAAACAAGAAAATCAGATTTACAATACCCTAAATTCCAGTACGTCAGATATCGCTGACATGACTGTCTGAATTCTGCTACGAAAGCCTTTACGTAGTTTCTATAGAAAATTCCAGAAAAGTCGTGAAAAGCATCATTTCTGGTTTCAGTTCTCAATCTTTTAAAGTCTCTAAGTTAGCTATATTTCGCCAGAGATTGTTAAGTTTAAGAACGGAGAATAAGAAATAGTATGTAATTGTAACGGTATTGTTCCAAGGCAAATATGGAACATTGCGAATTATGGAGGGAGTACAACCTACAAAGATGGTCCCTGTACTGCTCCTTCAATTTATATACAGTTCCCTAAGATAACACCTGCAAAAGGATGAGCAAGCCATGTTTCTGGGAAATATGGACAGCGATGGCTCAGTTACAGAGGGGCGCACAGCAGGGCGTTCTTGGGGAGAGCTGACCCTTGTCCGGTTCGGCGACACGTGCATCCAGGGTCGTGGGAACGCGGGCCCACCTGCCAGATATTAATTCTGGGGTGATCGCCGTTTTCCTGTCATCACAGCACCCAATAGCTGGACATAATTCCGAAATATCCAATGAAAATACCAGGGGCTTCAATTGGGGGGACCAGTAATAAACCTGGGGCTTAATGGTGTAGGAGGAGACATTTTTCGGATGTTCGAGAGAGTGTGAGATTTTTCAAAAATTTCTTTTTCAAAAAAATAATTGATTTTGTGCTTCGGAGAGAAAGTTCTCCCAAAAGACGTAGCGATGACCGACGTTTCCTCCGCGGTCGACGTGCCCCGCATCGAGTGACGATCCTACGATGAATCGAAGGTACGAAATGCATGTCTCTTATACTATCAGTCTGTTTGACACTAATTTAGATAAGTTCGCACTCTCTCGACATGTTATTCAATTTACACTTGAGTGAAATAATCAGAATGAATTTAATTGAAAACTTAAATGAAGGAGAAATTGTATTATATGTTTTAAATATTCATGATTTTGAAAAAGTCAAACACGAATGTCAATGGAGAGTGATTATGATTTAGTAAGATTGTTAATTGAATTAATTAAACATGTTCTTCTATTATTATTTTAATTTCCTTTTGTTAATAAATATATATTGCTAATGTTTTATATCATGTCCGTTGTCCTCATTTTCCAATAATTTGATTTTTATGTATTTTTATTCGCCACGGCCAATGTCGGAGGTTGTTTTTAATGAACAATACCACTGAATTATGCGTTCTAACCGGACGTGTGGTTAAAACCCACATAACAGGTATGTTATGTGTAGAATGAAATTTTACTTTTAGTCAATATATCATGTATTGGGCAGGAAAAAAATGTGAACAAGGATTTTTATGAAGGAGCCTTAATACGGTGGAAATGTTCATTATTAAGCAAATGCTAAGCATGCTAAGCACGACGGAAATGTTAATCATTTTTATACTCTTTTGTACACTACTTTTGTAAAACCAGGCGAATCTATAAAAGAAAAATAAAACGAAATGTAACGTCTTGGAAATGTAAATCCTTCATGAAACCCCTACACCTTTGAAAATATGATGCTGATTCCATATTAGTGTTTATCTAAATTATTATCTAAATTCCATATTAGTGTGTTTATCTAAATTCCATATTAGTGTTTATCATATTAGAGTTTATCTAAATAACCTATTCTGAAATATATATTTATATATGTTTACGGAATAATATTTGAGGCGAACTTTTCATTTTCTCCAAAATTTGATTCTGAATTCATATCAATCATCATCTAAGCCCTATCTATACATTCTGATATCCCCTATCTATACATATCTATACACACTGACTTTTCAATGAAAATTTTTGTTTGAAATATAGATGGCAAATTTGCTTTTCATCAAAACTGCCTATGCATGTTATGTAATGATAAAATAAAACAATTTTATCTTGCAAAAGGAATCCAATCGAAAAACTCAACTCTGGAATTTCACTATAGAGAACTATATTATTATGCTTGGGTACGTAGGATGCATAAACTCGCTGAATCTGTAAAGCCCGGATATTAGATTTTCCGAATTTGGGAATTATTTACTAGATTCTCCCTACTGTCGAATAAATAGAATCCTCTTTCATCGTATCCCCGGTTTTAAATTCACTTTGGAAAAGTATCTTTGAGTAGAGAAATGTTCGATCCAACAGCAGATGGATGTTAAAAGATCTCAAAGATAACACCTGCATTTTCACTTCAAAGAATTCCTCAAATACTGCATACTAACGCCAATTCTATGTAGTCTGTGTTACTGAAAGGATTTTTTCTCTTCCTAAAACGTAGAGTAACTCAGAAGTAAGTTTGATTTTTTTTCCTTAAGAGGAAGGTTTTTGAGTGATTTTACAATTCCCTTCATTTAAGGGTCACAAAATTACAAGTTTCCATCAAAATACAATCTTATAATCCATAAAAGGACCAATAGTACTTTCTTAATAAAATAATGAAATAATATATACAACGAAGTAACAACTAGTTACTAAAATAATACTCAATCTACTAGATTGAAAACTTAACAAGAAATAGGAAACTCTATACATTATTTACAATTATCACATATTTCATAATCACATTTACAATAAAATCCTTCCATAAAATATCATACAAGAAAATACAGCAAATCTCATTCTATTTACACCAAATTCATCTCAATTGCCAACACATTTTTCATAATTTCTATTACTCCTTTTCTACATTTAGGTAGCATACATAATTTAAAAATATTAACATTTATATAGTTAGCAGGAAAATAATTTTTCCTGATTTGATCCCATAATTCACATTCATAGATTGTATGCTTTACATTTCCTTCTGATCTCCCACATTGGCAGCTTCTATCTTTGCCGAAGAATCTATGCTGGTATTCCTTAAACGCTCCGTGTCCCGTCAAAACTTGATTTATATAAAAATCTCCACATAGTCTTCTTGTAGAAACTTTTCCAATTTCGTTGTATAGTTGTTTTCCCACTCGATTTTCTTCCCATCTTTGCTGCCATGTCGTAATAGAATCCAGTTCCAACTTTTTCTTGATTTGTTGCTTGCTCCATTTGAAAATATAATTTATTTCTATTTTTTCGGTAGCCTCTTTTGCTAATGCATCTGCTTTTTCGTTTCCAATTAGTCCCACATGGGCTTTTACCCAGTGTAATTTGATTCTTTCCATATTTTTTGTCAATTCTTCTTTTAATTTTATAACTTCTTCATTATTATTTCCATAAGAACTTATGGATTGTAACACAGATTTCAAATCTGTACAAATATGTACTTTTTCATATTTCTGGTTTAAAATATATTCGACTGCTTTTATTATAGCATAAAGTTCTGCATTATACACAGTGGTATTATCATTTAACCTATATTGTTCTTCATATAGGTTTATATCTTCTTTATATTCCACAAAGGCACATCCTACCCTTCCATTAATCTTGGAACCATCTGTATATATGATCCTATGATCCTTATTTGGGATTTCCTCATCCCATTTCCATATTTCCTCTTTCCAAGGAGGTTTCTTCGAATGCCTTTCTTGTTCTATGTCTTTATATTCTATAACTTCCTCACCTATCAAGAAGTTTTCCTCCCAATGTATTCCTCTATAGAGAGTTGTTTCTCTTTTCACTTTCAAATCTAGTGGCAAGCATCCCGCCAAAACTTGGAGATCCATATTGGATGTAGTTTTATAGGACTTTGTTATTGACAATAACGCTATTCTCTGGATTTGTATTAATTTATCATTAATCCTTCTGATATCTCTGTACCAGATTTCTGCTCCGTATGTAATAAATTTTTCAACTGCCTTCAAATATATTTCTTTTCTAATTTCGGGTTTAAGTCCCCATGTTGCTCTTACTATTCTGTTTAGTTTTCCGTGAAAATTCAGAACCTTATTTTTTATTTCATTCAAATGTGAGGTCCAAAAGAACTTGGGATCAAATCGGCTGCAAGGTAAAGCATGTAAAAGGAAGACTTTGCTCTTTCCATGGGTAAGTTTTTTTTTTTCATTATATATCTTACAAATATAGTTAAGAAGTAATTTTGCTAGATTTTAGCGTGGTGCATTTCATTTGGCTGTTAATTTCATTGCTTTTAATGCTATATTATTAGAAGTTTTGCTCTATTTTTGGTGTTTGTGATATTACAGAAGACCTATAATATCATTCTAACACTTTAAAAAAAACATTCGGAGTACTTTTGTGATAGTTATAGAGCTATTTTCGGTATCCTCATATGTTTTCCCTTCGAGGTAGAACTTGGCGACGTTTGGCAAGATTGGGTGGCAAGGGAAGAAACATAGGGAGTTTAGATAATGAGCTTAAAGACGTGTCGTATGATAAAATTTTACTTTCAAAATAATATATAATAGTTTACATTCATTGAAAATGTCAGTTAGATTTTACATCACAATTTTTCGGTGCATTTTATATAAAGATATATGATCTGAAATATGAGCATGATCTCATTTCTAGTTCAGAGTAAATTGTACTTAATAAGTCGATGTTATTAATCTTATCCTTGAGATTTCCCCCCCCCCCACCCTCTCCGGATAAATTCTATGGATGCCGATGTTGGTTAGAATTAATTTCATATAAACATCTCGATTGTTCACAAATTAAATATCAAAGGATATATCACCAAACTCTGTTTTCAAGAAGTATTTTGGTATTACACTCTTGTTTAGCTCTCGAGAAAGAAATATGCCTTGCCCAAAGAAATATTTGAATCACCGACTTCTTGATCATGCGTTAGCAATCTATTAAATGAGAAATCTCAACACTAAAAGAACCTTACATTCTCCTCATCACAATTTAAGTAATAGGCTTTTTGATCTAGAAACAGCTCTACCAATATAAATATTTTTACTTACATCATGTTTTATGTACCAAAGTCGTGTTTCAGAGTCTTTCAAGTGCGACTAATATAAATTGAAGTCCAAATTATTATAATTACAGAAATTTGACGAAAATAAAGCTATTGGGGCACCTAGCTTAGGTGATTCAAAAGTAATAATTTTATATTGAAATAATTTTATATTGAAATAGGACTACATATATCATCTTCATCAACTAATTACAACATGATTAAAATGAAATAATATCACACTAAAAACTCAAAAAAAGGAAGGGGGGGGGTAATGGGAATTAAATAAAGATGTTGTTTGGAGGAAGAGATGAAAAGGCTGATTGAAACAGCTATGATTAAGAATCATAGCTGTTTCAATATCTGAGCCCTTATTTATGAATTTAGGATCCCTTATTGAATTTATTAATTCTAAAATGTCATTTTATAAACTACAAAAAAAATGCAAATAAAGTTAAATATTTTATTATTGCAAATATTACATTGTTTTATATTTGACGGTACGCATACAATATATTAAAATAAATTAGATGTAAGAATGACTCAGTCGTATTACGCCTCAAAGCAGATATGGATAATGCTAATATAACTTTCAGAGATAAAATTTATCTGGATAAAAGTGGAGAATTCTACATTTTAAGAAAGTATGCACACAATTTTTTCATATACTTTATAATTGTTTTTAAATATATTATACATATTCTTCAATTTGTATACTTGTAATCTATTTCATAACATATTTTATTTGCAATTGTTTTGCAGTTCAATTTTGCTTGAAGAAATTGACTTCATTAACAAAATTTTTCTTTAGTAATAAAATTTTTTGGTAATAAAAATATTCTAATCCCATTTCGTATTTTTCTTCATATATATTTTTTAAAATCTTATAACGTATAACACGTGTAATAACTTCCCATTCATCCTCGACTTTAATAGAAGTTAAAACAAAAACAGAAGGTACACTACACAGTTTAGGCGATAAATCGCCAAATCATGAAAGTCCTTCTCCTCCTCGTCCTTACTACGTGTTTGACCATGCTACTAGCATGGGGAAGATAGGATCGCACTCCCTCCATATATACTAACTCGTTGGGAACAAGCCAGTTGGAACATAGACGATTGGATCAATATACTATTCACCGATGAGTCCATATTCGCTTAGCAGTCGAACAATTGAAGGATATGTGAGTGGAGAGAGGTTAGCACACTGTATCAAGCGCTTAACATCGTCCAACGCCACTCATTTTCTGGTGGTGGTATCCTTGTATGGGCTGGGATTTCCATACTGACCTCCATTTCTTCCTCAACGTACTGTAACTGGCCAAATATATTGCGACGAAATCCTTGATACCTATGTTCGCTATTATGCGGGTTTTAATGGATACAGACCTACTGTAGCTGCAATGAGGCAAGAACGTAAAGCAGGTGCTGTTGCTTGCCTGCTGCGTCTGACCAATGACGCTAAGTAGCGGTCATCGGAAGATGTTGTAACTCGAGGGCGAGCCGAGCCTATCCTTCTTCATATTGTTCAGCTGTTTCGGAATTGGGTCCATAAGCGTGAAATCACAGAATGGTGGACTCTGAAGAATTCAGGAATAGATTGGTCGGATTCTAACCTGGCCATGGCTCTATGTCGTTGACCATCATCTAAACGCCCTCTTTGAGATATATCGAATGAAATGACTATCTCGGATTTCTATCCTAATGTCCGTAGTATAAGTAAGAACAGACAGAAAAAAATACATGCTTTTCTCAAGACGTTGATTTACGTAGTTGACTTGACACGGAGCCCATTGCTATTATGCATACGTGACTATATTTGCATATTGTACTCGAAGTATACAGCAAGTTTCGTACAATAAAATTCATTCATTCGCTCGTAATATGAGAATTTGCATTTTGTGCTTTTTTTTTTGGAGAGGAGTTTAAAATAAAGTTCAGAAATCTGTGAAAATAGTATTAACTTCAAGAGCGGTATTTCTAGAAAATTTCAAAATTTAACATTTTTCAAGGACTTTCTAGAATAAAATTAATTCATTTCGACGTATCTTTATGGCTCTTGTGACGAATGCAAGAATAAGTCCGGAGATCTGGATATCTTAAGCTATGTTGAAAGTAATAATAATTGTAAATTGGAATAACATACTGTTAATCACTTTTGAGCTATCTGGTAACGTCATTATATACTATCCATGGAATGTTTATGAAAAATCTTCTTAACTCGAAAAATTTTTGCCCAATTCATTATTTCTCTAACTTTTTCAAAGTCGTCAAAAGGCGCCAAATTGGTGCCATTTGCCAAATTAGCCGCCCATATTATCAAATTTGTAGCCAAGGTACTCTTCTTTCTTGTATTATTCTTTCTGCAACAATGATATATAATAGTAAATTTTCTTATACAGCAAGGATGTCTTTAAGACAGAGAAAAATAAAGTAATTAAATCAATCATTTTAAAATATAACGAGTATGTATTCATATAGATTTTCACTTATTTTGCAATTTTCAGATTCTTCTACAGTCTCTCATCATTCAGCATAAAAAGAACATAACTAATCACTATACATTTTCTTTGTTTGTATAGACGTTTGAAAATCCCATTCAGTTCAAAAACATCAGCATTTCGGGACTCGTGATATCGTTTGATTGAACACACCGACATTGGAGCTGCTGGTCTCTCTCAACCTTTTAAAGTTTGTCTGGCGTGCAGACTGTTTACATCCCTAAACAGTAAAGACAGATGGCACAAAAAGTATGTAATCGATTACATGTAATATCTATTGATGAAAAATTTCCCATTCAAAACTTTAAGGGTTGGTGACCTCTCCATTATATGAACACATGTACATGCATGAGTAAGTTGGTACTAAGATTATAGAAAACAATCATTGACCATTTCCCAGTTTCGAAACAAACACGCAGATAATAAGTACCGTCTCAGTGTCTACTATAACTTTATTGGAGTATTGATTCATCCCACATTTCGTCTATTTGTTGTTGAGCAGAAATGTGTGGCAAATCTTCCTTCCATTATTTCGAGAATGTCCTGTAAAACCCCATACAGAAGGTGGAATATATCAATAATTTGTTCCAATAGGTCCATAGTGCACTTAATTTTTATATTGTTTTATTAGTATTGCCTACTTCCACAAAAGAAATCATTGACTAGGAAAAAGCTTTCTTACACAATAACATGTTTATTCATTTTTTAACACTTTACACCATAGTTGAAAGTGTTTATGACTTTGTTCATTCTGTCTGTCTGTCTGTCTGTCCGTTAGCACGATAACTGCCGTAAAAATGGCTTTATCAAAATGAAATTTTAGTATGTTTTTCAGACGGTCTGTGGGATCTATGGAAATATAAATGAATAATGTCACCCAATTAGTTATTTTTTAATCCAGGTTGAAAAATTGAAATACATTGAACCCTATAGGACCCAATGTTTCAAACATTTTTTTCACAAATTGCTTCGAAAATTTCAGGAAATATTCAAATTATCCCATAAAATATATAAAAAAAATTCAGTAAAATATGTTAGGTAATTTTTCAAACATTTTTTAAGCGAATTTAAAATTCACAGATTGCTTCGAAAGTTTTAGAAAATATTCAAAATATCCCATAAAATATATAGAAGAAATTTCAGTAAAATATGTTAGGTAGTTTTTTAAATAAAAATTATTTAATATAGGGAGAAAAACAAATTCAATTAAATTCTGACTCTCGTTACATCCTCCAGAAAGAAAAAAGAGATATATTTTATAATAAATATTTTTCCAAGAGTTTAATTATTTTATATATGAGAAAGGTTTCATATTTTAAAATAAATATGGTAGATAAGAATTTTTCAAATTTTTAAATAAAATAAATTATTATAGTATTGTGATGAATGAAACGATTGGAAAAATGTTTATGAATGAAATGCTGCTTTTATATAGAGGCGATTTATATTTCGATGACGTCTTTTGAATGAAGTTCATTTGTTTCAGATGAAGTTTTCAAATATAGTAAATTATTGTAGTGGTATGATAATTTTAAAAATAATACCGAGAAATGTATCGCATTTTAGAGATGTTTAAACAGGCAATTTATATTTCAATGCCGTCATTTGAATGAAATTCATTTTCTTCAATGGAGTTTTTAAATTTAATAAATTAATGTAGTATTGTAATAATATTAAAAGTATTACCAAGGAACGTATCGCATTTTAAAGATGTTTGTATAAAATTGCATTGAAGTTGGAAAGTGTTTCATAATCAATGCTTTCTGCATGATTGATCTTTCTTGTTTAAATTTATATGTATTATGAAAATAAGGATTGTCATTATTGTAATACTTTTATTGTTCTCAAATTTTCTTGTGTTCATTTTAGAAACACTATGAGAATCGAACTAACATACGAATATAAAATAAATTCTGTAAATTATCTTTAGTATTTAGGCATTTCTTACGATGTATATTTATGTAATTCTAAACAGAAAAGTAAATGTTTTGAATGGGAAAAAATAATTCTGATAACTTACGTTTTTTTTAGTTTTCCGGACAATTTGTATATTATGTAACTCGTGATACATTTAAGCAAGAAAGATAAATCATGCATAAAGCATTAATTATGAAACACTTTCCAACTTCAATGCAATTGTATTTAAACATATCTAAAATGCGATACATTCCTCGGTAATAATTTTTAAATTATCACAGTACTATATTAATTTGTTATATTTGAAAACTTCATCGAAAAATATAAACTTCATTCAAATGACGGCATTAAAATATAAATCGCCTGGATTAAACATCTTTAAAATGCGATACATTCTTCGGTAATATTTTTAATAATTACCATAATACTACAATAATTTATTATATTACAATACTTCTTCGAAAACAAATGAAATTTATTCAAATGACGACATCAAAATATAACACGCCTTGCTTTCTCTATAAAAGCAGTATTTCATTCATAAACATTTCCCATTCATTTCATTCATCACAATACTATAATAATTTATTTTATTTAAAAACTTAAGACTATGGAGGTACAAGTAATTAAACTCCATGCTTAAAACTTCATCGAAAAAATCGTTTGCTTCTCTGCGTAAAATCAATGAATATTTCATTCATATCAGCTGTATTGCAGACTCCATGAGCTAAATAATTTTGTGTAAAAGAAATGCAGCAATTCTTTTGCAATTCATTCTACTCTTTTGGTATTTACATTCTCCATAAGTGAAAATTAGGCTTCGTTGTAGAAATAATCAAATTTGGATGATCATTTAAACTCAAATATATTGTAATTGCGTTGTTTCAGTATGTAGGGGTACAGAATTTAAGCGAAAATAAAGACGTTTTAGGACGGATACAGCACTAAATATCAATTAAAAAGAACTTTAAAAATCACGATTTTGACACAAGATGTATGCCATATTTTATTTTGAAGTGGATCACGTGATCTCTTCGTATAATGGTCACTTGATCTCTTCATATAAGAGGTGTAATTAGTTTTTTAATTTTTATTTAAAAATCTACTGGATATATTTTGCTGATTTTTTTTTACATATTTTATAGGATATTTTGAATATTTCCTAAAACTTTGGAAGCAATTTGTGAAAGGTAAAACCGTTTAAAAAATGTTTGAAAAATGATATCCCATAGGGTTCATTGTATTTCATTTTTTCGACCCGGGTTCAATCCAAAACTAATTGGGTGATATTATTCATTTATATTCCATAGGTCCCTCAGACCGTCTGAACAACATACTAAAATTTCATTTTGATAAAGTCATTTTTACGGCACTTATCGTGCTAACGGACAGACAGACAGACTAACAGACAGACAGAATGCATAAATAAAATCATAAACACTTTTCAACTATGTTGTAAAGTGTTAAAAATGATCCATTTTATTTTATATTCCAATGGAGCACGTGAGTACAAATTCTTTGTACTTTCTTTATTGGTAAATCGACCCAATTAACAAATTCGCTTTTCATTATGTTCACGAATTTTTATATTAATAAATCAAACTTTTTTGCTTTAACCCTACAATGCATGATTTTTTATTTTTTTCTCCAAACATTTTTTTTCTTAATGATTTTGGCTTAAGTATATGTGGAAAAATATTAAAAAAAATATTTAACTTTTTCTATTGGTTAATTTTTGAATTTTGAGGTTTGATTCATATATGAATCAGTATGCATTTAGCTACCACTTTCAATTGGTATTGAAGAGATAAAAGAAATGATTTACCACCATATAAATAATAAGTTTGGTATAAAAATGCTAAATTATACTTTGTTTATAAAGAGAAAATATATTTTAATTAAATTTAAAATTTTAATTAAATTTAAATTTTTTATTAAATTTAAATTTCAGATATTTTAATGCATTTTTTTATTATTATATTTATGTAAAATGGAAAACATCCCCTTTTTTTACAGCCGATAAATGTTGTGTATTGCACATGGACAAATTTGCATCTAGTGCGATTTTCATTGCAAATTAGCTTCGATTTCATTGCAAATTAGCTTCGATTTCATTGCAAATTGTTCGATATTGCCCTGTCTAACACACGTGGGAGAATGTATGCTGCAGGGCTTTTCCTTCTTTTTACACTATAATGCTTCGATAAGCTACTGTTTTGTCTTCCCCATTTAAAAGCAACACAGTTACCAATTTCTCTTATATTTGAATAAATAATTCCAATACTATTCAATTGCTATGTTCCTTGTTATATGTTATCTTACAAATTTATCAGTATTGCTAATTATAATATTTTAAGAATTAATAATTCATTTATAATCTAAATATTCGATAAAATTACATGTGTAAGTTAAATCTCTAGTAATTGCATTACAGTTGCTCGCGGAATATAAAAGTCCAAAAAATGAAAAATAAGAAATCATGGTCTTCTGATAAGAAATATGAAATATATGAATAATTTATGTCTCTAATTAACAATATCCTAAGTAGTTATTGAATAAGTATTGCAGGGTATATGAATCAGTACAAGATACAGTCTGTTACTTGGTATTCTAACACTAATTTTTGTTAAAAAAAATGAAATTGATTCATATGCACAATTGTGTATTGTGAGTCTAAACCTACCCGTTAATGCATAGTGATGCATATATGAATCAATCAAAAAAATCAAAAATTTTAATACTAAAATTTATTTTAAATTAAATTAATTTACAGAAATGAAAACTGCATACCTTGAACTTCGTAGAATAAATTCTTTGAAGCACTTGGAAAATAATTACTGCCAAAACACACTATATGTAAACATGGGAATCCGAAAGAAATTTTTAAAAAAGAATCAATTACTAAAACTATACATAACATGTATCGGTGGTGCAATTTACAGAGGCCAGCAGCAATAAATTACTAAGAGGGTATTCTGGTTATGGAATAAGTACAGAAAGCAGACTATTTCTTGATTTTTTAAGGCGAAATTAGCTAAAAATTGGATTGATTCATATATGAATCAGTATGCATTGTAGGGAAGGTAAAACCGTTTAAAAAATGTTTGAAAAATGATATCCCATAGGGTTCATTGTATTTCATTTTTTCAAACCGGGTTCAATCCAAAACTAATTGGGTGATATTATTCATTTATATTCCATAGGTCCCTCAGACCGTCTGAACAACATACTAAAATTTCATTTTGATAAAGTCATTTTTACGGCAGTTATCGTGCTAACGGACAGACAGACAGACTAAAAGACAGACAGAATGCATAAATAAAGTCATAAACACTTTTCAACTATGTTGTAAAGTGTTAAAAATGATCCATTTTATTTTATATTCCAATGGAGCACGTGAGTACAAATTCTTTGTACTTCCTTTATTGGTAAATCGACCCAATTAGCAAATTCGCTTTTCATTATGTTCACGAATTTTTATATTAATAAATCAAACTTTTTTGCTTTAACAGAAGAAGTCGCAAGAAATATTCTACTAAGTCAAACATTTGCTGTACGAAGCCCTTGTAAAAAGTTATATTTTGAATTTTTCTAGAAATATCACCCACGGAGTTGAGACTATTCTCATAAACATCTGCACTTATTTTATGAAGCTTTGCAATTGCAAGTATAAGTCCATGAGCAATATTTAAGGAAATGAAGTCTCTTACTACCTGTGAGACCAGGATACACTTAGACAGGGTTAAATGTTAAGGATTTGTGAGTTCTAGCGAGAATACAGAGGGAACAGACGGGTAGATTTCAATTTACAGCAGCCCTGGCTGGAGAGGTCATGAAAGCCAGAAAAATGGGCTAAAGGTAAAATCATGGGATTGGTTAAAGGTTTAATCAATGAGGAAGATGTCGTATCACCCTGAGGTCAACCAATAATCGCCGAAAAGGCGTATCTAGACCTCAGGCAAAAAGCGGGGGCAACAGGTTGAAAGATGATGAGAAAATAGTTAAAAAAAGATATAGACAATAATGCAATAAATTACACACAGTCTCAGACGGGATTCGAATATTGAATAAAGTTCCATACAGAGGCATACAGAAGGTGCCACAGACAAAATGAGAAAAGTGTAGAATTAAGTTCGACACAAATGCATAGAGAGGGCACGGTGGCCCAGTGGTTAGCTCGCGGGAATTGAACTCAGTAGTCCCGGGTTCGAATCCCTCCGCTGCTAAAACTGCCACCGTGTTCACGCGGAGGACGATCACGTTAACATGTGGGTCCGTAAGTCTTTCCGAGAGGTTGGTGGTAGGGAAAGGAGGGTAAGGTCCCCGTAGATGCCTTCCACACTGGGTTCCGGTCTAAATTGGGTGGCTCTTCCCAGCCGTCCAAACAGTAACCTTACATCTTTCTGGTAGGTCGGACGGTTTGAGTCTCAACAAATACATAGCGAAGGTGCAGCAGACGAGATCCGAACATGGATCAAGGTACTCTGAGAGTGCAGTCATGTTAAAATATGTATCAAGTGTGATGTGACGATATTCAGTCATATAGTATGCAGATATGAAAGGTGGTTCAATAACCAATGACCCACAACCGTCTAAAGGCAACAAGAAGGTATATGCTTATTGCCATATATAAAAGGCCATTATCCTGTTTGAATAAAATGCCTGGTCTCCCATACCCAGTCTCTTCCTTAAAAATATAAGAATAGTTATTGTAATTAAATTCTGATGATAAGGCTCTTAATAAATAATGTTATTTTAAAGCTAAAATGAGTGAAATTAATTGTGTAGTATTATGTTAATATATTTCATTGCAGGAACTCGCACTAAAGATCTAATGGTGGGTTTTTATGTGCAGCACAATGCAAATGTATACGGCTTACGATTTACAATCATGTTAATTCTGTGTATATTAATAATTGTAAACGCCAACATAAAGTTTCTTTTTTAAAAACGTGTACCACATTTGGTTTCCGTGGCACTTTGTTGCGAGTTCAAATTTGAAATGAAAAATTAAATATATATATGCTCCTGATGTTGGTTAAAATAATTAAAAACTGTTGAATAATTTTAATCCAGGAGCATGTGATGACCAGATGATATCATTGATAAATTTCAAATATGCACATTCTCTAAATGTATAATGAAGTAATATGAGAGTATTGTAGGTTAAAATAATTATGAACTGTTAAATAATTTTAATCCAGGGGCATGTGATGACCAGATGATAGCATTGATAAATTTCAAATATGCACATTCTCTAAATGTATAATGAAGTAATATGAGAGTATTATGAAATAAAATTAAAAATAATTTGTTAGAAGAAGTTATAATTAAGAATATTTGCATTTAAAAGTGTTTGATGGGTAATATTTTGAATGTATATTATATGCTGTTAATTTTAGTTGGGATTTTGGAAGGGATAATTTGGTTTTTAATGCCACCGAGAAGTAATACTAAACGACAAAAATCGCCACTTAGATCGCAATTGGGTATTGTTGAAAATCCAAGGGTAAAAAAGGATAATTTTGGAGTAATAAATGTATTGCCAGTTTTTAATGGGCTTAAAGACGAGGAAGTTGAATAAATACAGTAATACAATGATCATATAAAGGTAATCAAGATAAAAGGATTATTCAACAATAATAGAGGAAAATAGAAGTTTATGAGGTACGTTTTAGTCCAACATTTGTAAGACATGCTGAACAGATAGATTTTTACGATACTTCAAATACGAGTGTCTTTGTTGATGAAGAGCATCCCGGCTTCAAGTCGATGGCGCGCTTGAGGCTTCAGGTCATCTTCATCGCGGATCTCATCTTGGTTTCAGAGTTGAAGTGCTTCTTTCTTCCTTATTCGATTAATGTAAAACGAGTTAGAAAAAATCGGTTAGGGGGTCAGGATCATAAGGAGCTCCCTCCAGCGCCTTAGAAATGGCCAAGTACCAGACTTATAATTAAGAGCATTGATCAACTGTTAGCCCTCCGCAAAAGCAGGTCCGGTTAGGGGTTGGTTTAGATGTATTTTGTTTGTTTTTGTTTCGTGTTAAAAGGGGTGCGACAAAGGGGGAGCGTCAGAACATATGTACAAAACGGTAGACATTTTTGAAGTGATTTAAAGATATCTGATGTTTACAAAAAAAATTAATAGGTATGTACGATGATGCTAAGACCAAACAAATATGATGTATTTCATGAAAATATCAATGACGAAAATATATTAAATCAACGAATAATGAATTACAAATAAAAAAAAAAATCTGATGTGGGCAACACATGACTTTCCTTATATAATGTAATGAATTTACTACTTTTACAGTAAAAAAATAGGTTTTTCTTATAGTAGATACTTTATTCTTTCCAAGATAATGAATTTTCGACAATTAGACGTCATTTTCATTGATTTAGCGTCATTTAAATCCATTTGGCGAGATTTTCGTTAATTTGACAGCATTTCAAAAAATCGCCAAGTTGGCGACATTCCGCCAAATTCGTCGCCAAAATCCCGCCAAGCTTTACTGACGAAGAAATAAGTTATTTTTATAGCAGATAAATGACTATTGGTGTTCAAATACAAAAGTATTACTCGAAGTATCTTTTCCCATGAATGGAACGAGCTAGATCCACGAGAATGATGTCACCCAATTTATCGCATGGTATTACATATGAAAAGTGAACATGTTTCTCAATAGGAAATATATATTTTTTACTTTATATGACTTTTTGATAATTTTTTTGAAAAATGTGCAATATCTCGAGAACGGTTTGTGTTAGCGTTCCAAAATTTATGCCAATCGTGAAAGGAGCGATAAGAAATGTCTATTTGTGTAACTTTATTAGTGGTTTTGATTTTTTGATTCTTGTTTTCAAGTTTTTTCAAATTTTTATTCGAAAATTTAATAGGGTTCTGAACATTCGATTGCGTATAAAAACAATAAGCTTCCAGTGTTTACGGATTGTAATTTTTGTACCAAATTTGGTTTGAATCGGTCCATTCGTTCGTCAGTTATCGTCTCCACAGGCTCACTGACACACACACACACACACACACACACACACACACACACACATACTTTCACACACACACACACACAGGCATCACTTCAAAAATTTTTAATTCTTGATTGGGGATGCTTGAAACGTGCTCTCCCGTCGAAAACTCGAATTCGAATTTTCGACTCCGTCACAATACTTTCCTTATACATTATGTATATAAGGAAAGTAATAACATGGAAACAATAATGTTGTGTAATGTATTAAAAAGTTGTTTATTATATAAAAGGTATCCGTAAATGTATGTAAATGTGCAAATATTAGGCGGATGAATGTGTATATATAAAAATAGTAAATTAGTCAAAATCTAAATTTTGCTTGATTTGAAAATTCAACCTGGTACATATAACTTATATATACGGTATAATATGTAAACAAACTTTTGTATTTACAGCAGGACTCTGTTTAAGATCTACAGTTATCTACGACAAACTTCCTACGATGAAAAATGACAATTATAGAGTTGCCAAAGACAGAAACTTTAATGGCATTTTTTGTTTACTTGTGTCAGGGGGAGTATATGTGAGACCAAGATATACTTAGACAGATTTATATGCTAAGGATTTATGAGTTCTAACAAGAATACAAAGGGAACAGACGGGTAGGCGCCAATTTACAGTAGCTCTGACCCGAGAGGTCAGGAAAGACATAAAAATGGGGGCTAAAAGTAAACCATGGGATTTGTTACAGGTTTAACCAATGAGGAAGATGTGTTGTCTCATCGCTCTGAAGTCAACCAATGATCGCCGGAAAGGCGTATCTAGACCTTAGGCAAAAAGCGGTGGCAACATGCAGAAGGATGAGCAGAAAATTGTTCAAAAAAGATATAGATGATAATGCATTAAATTACACATAGTCTCAGACGGGATTTGAATATTGAATGAAGTTCTACACAGATGCATAGAGATTGGAAGTTGGCTTCTGCTAACTTTCCTTCCCGGTCGTCCATTTTGTTGCTCCAAGTCCTCTGGACGAGCCGGACGGCCTGGGGCTTTCACAGATGCATAGAGAAGGTGCCACAAACAAGATGAGAAAAGTGCAGTGTTAAGTTCGACACAGATGCGTAGAGAAGGTGCGGCATATGAGATTCGTACATAGATCAAAGTGCTCTGATAGTGCAGTCATGTTAAAATATGCATCAAGTGTGATGTGACGGTATTCACTCATTTAGTCTGCAGATATGAAAGGTGGTTCAACAACCAATGACCCACAAACGTCTAAAGACGACAAGAAGGCATATGCTTATTGACACATATAAAAGGTTATTATCATGTTTAAATAAAATTCCTGGTCTCATATACCCAATCTCTTTCTTAAAAATATAAGAATAGTTATTGTAATTAAATTATGAGGATAATGCTGTTAATAAATTATGTTATTTTAAAGTTAAAATGGGTGAAATTAATTGTGTAATATTATGTTAATATATTTTATTCCAGAAACTCGCAGTAAAGATTTAATTTTGGGCTTTAATATGCGGCACAATGCAATTGTATACGGCGTACGATTTACGATCATGTTAATTCTGGATAATTTAATAATTGCAAATGCCATATAAATTTTTTTTTTAAATGTGCACCACACTACCTTTATGGAACACCGTGCGACTACGTAAAATGAAAATATTATGAGGGAGTCACAGTAATTCAAAAATCTATTTTTTCTGAGTTTCACGTTTATTTATTTATACTACAATATTATTTATTTATTTACATATCTCTAACTACTTTTAGAGTTTTGTATTCTTTTATGCTTGATCAAGCAGCTGATTTCCTTCCGTAGGCTTTATAAAGAACTTTGCTGGTCCAACCGGGAATCGAACCCTGGAACTCCGAACTGGCCAGGTAAATCTTTATCGTTTAGCTACTGGGATGAAATTGCAGGCTCTGGAACCTTTGGACGTTGGTCTGTCTAAATCAAATACTTTCTTTTCCGATTGAAGAACTGTGTTAGG
Organism: Amaurobius ferox; assembly: GCA_951213105.1. Classification (NCBI taxonomy): domain Eukaryota; kingdom Metazoa; phylum Arthropoda; class Arachnida; order Araneae; family Amaurobiidae; genus Amaurobius; species Amaurobius ferox. Next base: position 101,357,596 of record OX578136.1, read on the forward strand.
AATGCTGATGCATTTTTATCACGGCCATACGACTGTGATTTTTGTACCTTTGAATCTGAATAAATTCCCCATGGTTCTGTAGATAATCTTTATAGATAACCTTTATAAAGATAACATTAAATTAGTCTCTGATAATTTGTAAAATCTATAAAGTTTTCAAAACTTATAATTCAGCATATCTCGTTTAAAGAGCGAATTATAATATTATCAAATCTTGCTTATTTAAGGGGTTGTTGCTTGTGTAATCAGGTATCTATAATAATAATGGCAACTGTCAGACTGTTTGTGTCGTCTGTAGCAAAAAATCTCATTATCACATGGCCATAAAATTTGGTACACAGATACTTCAGAATCCAGAAAGTTGCACCTCGAGCGTTATTTTTTTAAAAATTAGAATTAGATTTTTAGATGCTTTATGTTTTAGCACAATTTTCACACAAATGAGTTCATCGGCGACTAAAAATATTCTTTCAGAGTTTCGATCTGAAAATCACAGAAACTATCAAATATATTTTTTTTCAAACAAACTTTGAACAGAATCCATACGATTAAAAGTCGAATTTTCGTAAATTTCTAAAAAATATATGCTTTCGCGTGTTGAAGACGGAATTTCTCGAGATACGAGACATTTGGGATATTGTCACAGAATATCAATTTTACCAGCATCGGTACAGTGTATATTTTTTGTTGTTGCTATTATAAGCGGGTGTATTATTAAATAGTTCTTTGGGTTTATGGAATTCACTGTGTGTCCCGATGTGACTGAAATCATAGGTTTGCATCTTAAATCTTGCACAACGTTGGTTGCATTTTCTAGCATTAAAATAAAAAAATCTGATGTGGGCAACACATGACTTTCCTTATATAATGCAATGAATTCACTACTTTTACAGTTTAAAAAAATGTTATTTTTATTGTAGATACTTATAATCTTTCCAAGATATTGAATTTTCTTCCATTAGTCGTCATTTTAATTGATTTAGCGTAATTTTTATCCATTTAGTGAGATTTTTGTTAATTTGGCAACAATTTAAAATGTCGCCAAGTTAGCGACATTCCGCCAAATTCGTCGCCAAAATCTCGCCAAGCGTTATAGACAGAGAAATAAGTTATTCTTACGGCAGATAAATGGCTATTGGCGTTCAAATACAAAAGTATTACTCAAAGTATCTTTTTTCATGAATGGAACGAGCTAGATCCACGAGAATAATGTCACCCAATTTATTGCATGGTATTACATATGAAAAGTGAACATGTTTCTCAATAGGAAATATTTTTTTTTAATTTTATATAACTTTTTGATAATTTTTTTGAAAAATGTACAATATCTCAAGAACGATCCATGTTAGCGTTCTAAAATTTATGTCAATCGTTTTCTAATGAAAAATTACATAAGAAATGTCTGTTTTCGTAACTTTATTAGCGTATTTGATTTTTTGACGATTTTTTTAAAATTGCACGCAAAAATTTAGAGGGGTTCTGAACATTCGATTGCGAATAAAAACAATAGGCTTCCAGTGTTTACGGATTGTGATTTTTGTACCAAATTTCATTCGAACCGGTCCATTCGTTCGTCTCCACAGACTCACTGACACACACACACACACACACACACTTTCACACACACACACACAGACATCACTTCAAAAATGTTTGATTCGTGATCAGGGATGCTTGAAACGTGCTCTACCGCCGAAAACTCGAATTCGAATTTTCGACCCCGTCACAATACTTTCCTTATACATTATGTATATAAGGAAAGTAATAATACAGTTTGATTAACAATTATTTGTGTTATTATTGTTCTGTGAGTTATTATTTTACCTCTGAGAAAAGTGTATCAGTAGTTTTAGAACCACTCCAACTTTTATGATGACTACAAATGCAAAGTGCAGATTTATATTTTAGAGATATCTTTGGAATTTATAAATGTTTGAGGGTCCCTTTTATACGTATTTTTGCAACTTCTTGGTACATTAGAAGAATGTTTTTTCAAGTTTGTGCAATAAAGGTTAACATATTAACTTTGGAATATCGCCGACTTGTAAACATTTTGCGATTTTCGTAAATTTCTAGAATTGAAACGGGATGTGGCGTTTTTAACGAGTTTCTAGAATTTTCTATGGAAGCAACTTTAAGACAACTGTGACATTGCCGATTCGATTTAGTCTCTCTAGTAATTATCTATGAGTTCAATGTATTGTGAGTATTTCAGGGTTTTGAGAATACGATTCCCTTGTTTGTGAACATAGTTCAGAGTTTCTGTGCTCTTTTTTTGAAATTGACAATTATTTTGTCATTTTAACAGATATCTAGAATGTAAACAAAATGTTTATTTTATGTTCAAGCTTTGCTTTGTTTTGAATGAATTTGAAGTTTTCAGGACTTTCGAACTTGTTTTTCTATTCTGAGACTAAACTTGCAAATTCAGTGGATACGACATAACAACACCGAAAAAGTCTCCTTTGGATGAACTCCTGAGTAATGGGAAACATACGTGACTTCGATAGCCAAACAAAAAGATAAACGGTTGCAATCGAACAAAAAAAATGTAAGGGGAAATGTATTTTGTCTTTTCCAAATACTGAGAGTATTTTTACAGAAAATAAAAAAAAATAATTTTGTGTCTCATATTTTTAATACTTACCAACTAAATCAAATATATGTGTTTATTTAAATGTTTAGAAATATGGAGATTACTATTGTGTAAAAATTATAATATGAGTTGTTTCCTCTATTTGCTCTTATTATATTTAGAATATTTATTTTTGTTATTTTATTTTAAAAATTTGTTAATAGTATGATCGTCAGTAACAATCAATCAATCATCAAAGCAATCATCAAAGCATCATTTTGCTGCTATGTATATAATTACATCACTCAATAAGTCTCCAGTCTAACTAAGAAAAACAATTTTTTTTTTTTAGAAATTCGACTTTATTCATCAACATACTCTCCTTCAAGAGTGATACATTCATTCCAACACTCCTCTAACTTTTCGATGCCTTTTTTGTAGAACGATTGGTCTTTGCTCTCAAAATAGGCCTCAGTTTCGGCAATCACTTCTTCATTTGAGCCAAATTTCTTTCCCTGGAGCATCTTTTTGATGTCTGCAAAAAGCCAGTAGTCGCTGGGAGACAGATCTGGAGAGTACGGTGGGTGAGGAAGCAATTCGAAGCGTAATTCATATAATTTAACCATCTTTTTCATCGACTTGTGACACAGGGCATGTCTTGTTGTTTTTGGCCCGGTGTGAGCAAACACGTCACCCATTTCGAAAGCAACTCACGCATGCTCAAATTTTCGTGTAAAATTGTAAACACACTACCTTCTGATATCTTTAAGGTGTCAACTATCTCACGCAACTTCACTTTACGGTCTTTCAAAACTATTTTGTGGACTTTTCTCATGTTTTCCGGAACAATTGCCGATTTTGGGCGACCAGAGCGTTCAGCATCATCGGTGTTTGTATGACCTCGTTTAAATTCAGCATACCAGTCAACAATAGTTGATTTTCCTGCTGCAGAGTCTCCATAACGCTTATCAAGTCACTGTTTGGCTTCAACAGTATTTTTCCTTATCATAAAACAATGTTTAATCAACACACGAAATTATTTTTAACACTTTACAACAAAGTTGAAAAGTGTTTATGACTTTGTTCATTCTGTCTGTCTGTCTGTCTGTCCGTTAGCACGATAACTGCCGTAAAAATGATTTAATCAAAATGAAATTTTAGTATGTTGTTCAGACGGTCTGTAGAACCTATGGGAATATAAATGAATAATATTACCCAATTAGTTTTGGATTGAACCCGGGTCGAAAAAATGAAATACATTGAGCCCTATGGGATCTCATTTTTCAAACATTTTTAAGCGGATTTAAAATTCACAAATTGCTTCGAAAATTTTAGGTAACATTCAAATTGTTCCATAAAATATATAAAAAAAATTCAGCGAAATATATTCAGTAGTTTTTAAAATAAAAATTAAAATAATAATTACACCTCTTATATGAAACGATCACGTGACCATGATATGAAACGATCACATGACCCACTTCAAAATGATATATGGCATCCATCTTGTTTCAAAATCGTGATTTTTTTAAGTTCTTTTTAATTCATAATGAGTGTTGTATCCGTCCTAAAACTACTTTATTTCTGCTTAAATTCTGTGCATCTACATACTGAAACAACGCAATGACAATATATTTGAGTTTTAATGCTCATCTAAATTTGATTATTTCTACAACTAAGCCTATTTTTCACCTATGTAAAATGTAAACAGCAAAATATATTGAATGTGTTGTATTAGAATTCCTGTATTTTTTTAACACAAAATAATTTAGTCCATGGTGTCTGCATGGCTGATATGAATGAAATATTAATTGATTTCATAAAGAGAAGGACGATTTTTTTCGATGAAGTTTCAAGCATAGAGTTTAATTATTTGTAGCTCCATGGTCTTAAACAAAATGTTTAAATAAAATAAATTATTATAGTATTGTGATGAATGAAATTAATGGGAGAAAGTTATGAATGAAATCCTGTTTTTATAGAGAGATCCAGGCGTGTTATTTTTTCTATGACGTCATTTGAATTAATTTCAGTTGCTTTCGATGAAGTTTTCAAATATAATAAATTATCGTAGTATTATGATAATTCTAAAACTATTACCGAGGAATGTATAACATTTTAGAGATGTTTAAACCAGGCAATTTATATTTCAATGCCGTCATTTAAATAAAGTTCATTTTTTTCGATGAAGGTTTAAGTTTTCAAATATAATAAATTAATGCAGTATTGTGATAAGTTTCAAAATATTACCGAGGAATGTATTGCATTTTAGACTTGTTTAAATACAATTGCATTGAAGTTGGAAAGTGTTTCATAATCAATGCTTTAAGAATGATTGATCTTTCTTGTTTATCCATTGTTTTGAAAATTACGAAACTGGGGTCACTTAAACCACTGTAACCGGTAAACTAATTGTCAGAATGACATGAAATTTTGACACGTATCGTTTAAACGCTGGTACTATCCAGAAATCATATGGGTCTGTCAACAGTGTTGCCATATATGTGTCAGACCGGAGACTTATTGAGTGAAGTGTATTATTGTAGTGTATACGTTATGTATATGTGAAGTGTATATGTTATATGTCTATGATCATGAAATAATGTTTAAATTCATATATACTAATTCTTAATTATCCGTTTCTCTGACCATCTGTCTGTCACGTCATATTTAGGTCTTGGTGAATAGAGATTTAAAAATTTGATGCGGTCAGCACATGATTTCGAAAAAATGATGGATTATAGGAATAAATGATGGATTACTATAGTATTAAAATCTTACATAATAAAATAAGAAAATTGTCTGTGTGTTGTCTGTAGCAGAAAATCTAAGCTTTCGGACAAACACGAAATTAAGTACTGGTTTAGCTGAACTCTCAGTGATGCATACCTTGGCGAGATTTTTAAAAGTCCGGACTAGTTTGCAGTTATTTTCAAGCACAATTTTGAGCGATATTTACACAAATTGCTTCCTTAGTGAACGAAAATATTATCACAGAGTTTCCAGTTTGACATCTTTGAAAAGATTGAAGAACATTCTTTGTAACGATATTTTAACGGAATGCATAGAATAATTTCTTTATATATACTTATTTTTATATACATATAATTATGCATTTTTTTTAGTTGCCGGATTATTATTTCATTACATCCATAAATTTAAGATTAGCATAATTTTATGCTTTTATGTATATCTTTGCATTATATATATCTTTACATTTTAACATATTTTTTTAATTAACCTATTATTGGATTTCTTGTGAATTTTCAAGCAAATGCAGAAAATTGAAATGTGAAATACCTCTGATGAGGCGCTTTAATTCTCCCTCGTTCCCCGTCGCTTTGCAATGGACTGGGCGTTGCTATGGAGAGAAATGTTTGTGTGCATGTGTGGTGACAAATGGTTGCGCGCGTATATACACGAGTTGAAACCAAAGGACTTGAATTGAGAAAGGAGGAAACGATTTGAACATGTGATTCAAAGCAGAAGATTTGAAGATTGAGTTGTGCTATGTGTGTCTATGTTATTTAAAAAACGAACGTTTGTTTAGGATCCGAGCAACGGCGGGTAATTCGTTCTGGTGTCGCAGATCAGTCAAATAAATGCAAACTATTCATCTGCGGGACACACCTTTCGCCACCTCATAAACATATAGATTTTAATCTTTGAAAACATTTTAAAATAATTAGATATCTGATTGAAATGCATAGTTTTCTTTATTAAGTTCTGAAATTGGTTATAATACAAGTAGACTTAAACACTATGAAACATTAATGGTGAGAAAGTCAAAAACAAACTCGCCCGCCACATGTTTTATTTTTATGGCCGGGTAGTACTTAGTAGTTACGCCATTGCACTACTAGCGACCGAGAAGTAAAAACCATTTTAACGTGACGTTACTACAGTGCACATGAGACGATGGCTGGCATTACTCCCTTAGGACCTACAGTGGCGACATTTGAACATAAAGTTTACTTAAAAGTTCACTTGAAACAAAGTTCGCTTTTCTTTAAAGTGGAGTATATCTTGGAATTAACTTTTAATGTGGATTTGTGGAAAATATTTAAATCTGGTAGAAAGTAAGTTAAAAATTTTACTAAAGTGTAAAGTATTTATACCTTGAATTATAGATTGGTATATTTTGATATAGGTAGGAGGCTACATCTAAAAATCTATAAGGAGTTCTTACCTTTTTACTTTTATATATTTGGTGAAAGTGAACTGTATACTCAAATCATTCCTAAAAGTGAACAATTTTTCAAATTATTTGATTTATTTTCAGTTGAAAAATAAAGATTTTTTAAAAATTTGTGCAGTTTCAGAACGTCATTTAATATCTCATTTTCCTCTAAAAATATTTCTAAGTATATGTACAAGTAGTCGAATGAAGATTATAGAATAAAATTGATAAGGCGCGAATATAACGACACGAGTCTTACAGCCAGCGTCTACGAAAAACATGCATCACATAAAACATGCATAATGATAAACTTGCATCTTATATGTGAATTAGTATTTTCTAAAACGTGGCTTTCTCTGTCGGAGGAAACGTAGAGGAAACTCGGCCTCCTTTCTAGAATCAGCTAGCTCTCTCTATATACACCTCTAAAAATTTTTATAACGATTAGCTTGCCTCCTATGCTCGAATTAATATTTTCAGAAACGTGGCCTTCTCTCTAGGAGGCGATATTGAGGAAACGTGGCCTTTCCCCTAGGATCAGCTCTCCCTACCAACCCCATGAAACTTGCGTAACGATTAACTGACCTCCTATCTTTGAATTAATATTTCCAGAAACATGGACTTCTCTCTATAAAGCAACTTGGCAAAAATGTAACCTTTTCTCTAAGATCAGCTCTCTCTACCAACCCTCATAAAACTTTCTTAATGATTAGATTGCCTACTATCCGTGAATTAGTATTTTCAAAAACGTGGCTTTCTCTGTCGGAGGAAACATAGAGAAAACATGGCCTCCTTTCTAGGATCAGCTAACTCTTTCTACCTGCCCCTCCAAAATTTTCATAACGATTAGCTTGCCTCCTATCCGTGAATTAATATTTTGATAAACGTGGCTTTCTCTCTAGAAGGCAATATTGAGGAAACGTGGCCTTTCCTCTAGTATCAGTTATTTCTACCCACCCCATAAAACTTGCGTAGCGATTAGCGTGCCTTCTATCCTTGAATTAATATTTTCAGAAACGTGGCCTTCTCTGTAGGAAGTAACTTGGCAAAAATGTAACCTTCTCTTTTAGAACAGCACTCTGTACCAACCCTCATGGAACTTGAATAACGATTAGCTTATATCCTTTACGTGAATTAATATTTTCAGAAACGTGACCTTCTCCCTAGGAGGCGACATGGAAGAAACGCGGCCTTTTCTTTAGGATAAGCTCTCTCTACCGATTCCCATAAAACTTGCTTAACAATTAGCGTGCATCCTACCCGTGAATTAATGTTTTTAGAAACGTAGTCTTATCTGTAGGAGGCGACATGAAGGAAACGTGGTCTTTCCCCTAGGATCAGCTCTCTTTACACACCCACATAAAACTTTCATAATGATTTGCTTGCCTCGCATCTGTGGATTAATACGAGCTCTAAGGAGCAAAATGGCAGAAGCGTGGCCTTCTCTCTGAGATGAGCTCTTTCTTCCCACCCGCATACAACTTGCATAGCGATTGGCTTGCCTCCAATCAGTGAATTAATATTTTCAGAAATGTGGCCTTCTCTCAAGAAGGCAACATAACAGAAACGTGGGTTTCTCACTAAGATCAGTCCGCTCTATTCACCCACATAAAACTTCCATAACGATTGACTTGCTTCATCACTGAATTACTATTTTCAGAAACGTGGCCTTTTCTCTAGGAGGCAACATTGCAGAAATGTGGCCTTCTCCCTGAGATCAGAGCTCCTTACCAAACCTCGTAAAATTTGTATAAGGATTTGCTTGTCTTCTATCTGTGAATTAATATTTTCAGATGGGTGGCCTTTTCTCTAGGATAAGATCTCTCTACCGACCACCATAAAACTTGCTTAAAGATTAGCATGCCTCCTATCCGTGAATTAACATTTTCAGAAACTTAGCCTTATCTCTAGGAGACGACAGGGGGGTAACATGGTATATAAGCACAAATAACACAATAATGCAGCATATAGATGTTTCGAGGAAGCAGCATGCAACTGTAAGCTGAGCCTCTTCATCAGGTTTTAGTTTTCGTGCTCCCAGTTTTAATTCTAGGAATAGAAGTGTGTTTGCTGAGAGGATTTTTAGAACTGGTGTTGGAATCAATGTGGAGTAAATAATTTCTGTAGGCACTACAATAGCTTGTCTGATGAGCTAGATATTTTTTTTCTTCTCTAACTATTTTTAAAAATCATTTATTGTAACTTTTTGTGTCTTAGGAGACATGTGTTCATATTATTGTTTGTTTCTCTGTATGGTTCGTGTTTTTACTCTGTGTATTATTTTGCCTGCTGTCACTGGGATTCTTAATGTAGCATGCTTTTTTATAAATAAATAAATAAATAAATAAATCAGTGCAAGAGAACTATCAAACCTGAAGTTCAAAAGGACCATTCCTCTTGCACTGACGAAGGGGATCCAGCATATCATCGAAACAGCTGTATGCTGCATTATTGTGCTATTTATGCCTATATACTTTGCTCAAGTTTTCCTTGGATGTGTAAAATTTTGAGTATTCAACACAAGTAAGCTGATGTACAACTATGTGTGTTTGTATAATTATGTGTTTGTGGATACGATATATCGCGTTCGATAGCCAGTATAAAATTATTCAGAGTTGGATTTGAATCTATAATACATTAATGTCAAGAAAAGACCAAACAACTTGTAAATATATCCCAAATGATTGATTTCAAAATAGTAATTTTGATTGCCAAAGAGGACGTCTTTCCCTTGCATCCCCAATAGTGAATTTTAAAGTATAGATATAACAAAGAATGATCATATGACAATGTTAAAATTATGAGAACCAAATTATTACCAGTATTTTATTATTTCACTTCAATTTTCAGGAACATTAACATAAGGTAGGTACTATTTGAAAAAATGATAAAATAGAAATAATTTGGATACATTACTCCCCTGATTAATATGATAAATAATAAATAAATAATAAATAAATAAGCATTCTTTTGCTACACAATAGGTACAATTTCATCTATTAAATGATGAAACGTGTAGCGTATATGTAAAATGATGTTATTATTTATAGTGTGCTTCGTCATAAAAATGTTTACCATTTATATGAATTAGAGGGAAAGCTGTATAAAACTTGTATAAAACTCGTTGTATAAAAATGTTTTCTTTACAGAATAAAAAAAAATCATGTAATTATTGTGCTTGAATTATATCGGATTAAAGAAAATAAACAAGATATCTTTCTATTTCCCGATAATTAGGGTTAGCTGACATCTCTCAATTTTTATCTGAAAAAAAAGGGGGACATGTCAAGACAATTGATCATCGCATTTATCACGATAAGAATTTTCCTTTTTTTTCCCTCTTGATGTCGAAGTAGGGAAATATTTTTTCTACTAATATGTCCTTAACCTACATTCGTATAGTAGGGAAGAACTATTATAGCTGCGCATATTCTAACAATATAAATCCAATATTAGCATAGGAAATTTTTGAAAATTTAATAAAGTCTACGACAGATTTTAGTAATTTGCTTGTATTCAGCCATCTGTACTATGCAGTTATATTTTTAATTTTTTATTATTCCATTCGCAAAATAATTTTTATAAGCATTGAAAATAATGTAACAAATTTGTTAAAAAATGCAGTTCTTGTTTTGTTATGGAAATGAAAACATAATTCATCTAGTTGTAGATTTTATATAATGTATCTACAAGTAACATTTTATTACCAGACATGCATTTTGATTTATTATGATGCACCTCTCTCTCTCTCTCTCTCTCTCTCTCTCTCTCCCACACACACAAACATATATCTAAACAGACGCGCACATACATACAAACACACACACAGACAAACACACGCACATACAAACACAGACAAACACAAACACGTGCATAAACACACACACGCAGAGTTCGAAATGTGTTCAGTAGGTCTGCAGATGTTTCTTTTAACCAAAAACTCGAATTGCTAAAATTTTTCGTGGAAACATTTAAAGATAATATTCTTAGAAATAAATATGAGAAAATAATGAATGTAATATTACAAAATATGAGAAGGTAATAATTAAAAATAGCAAATTTGCAGATTAAAATATATTTACATTGAACAGTTAATATTTAAGTGTTTATGCTTATAATCATTCTACTACGTAGTAGATGCATTCGTTTATTTTTTGCCTGTCTGTTCTGAGCAATGATTTCAAGTAACTAAAATTCCCAGAACGCATACTTTTTACTAAATGCTAAAAACACACACATATGAAATAAAATAACCACTTATGTCACCCCGTTGGTGGTGATCCATCAAATTCTCGTCGGTACATTACTAATTAGGAACACTTCGCACAGCATATCACGTCACAGAAAATCTCTTAATGCCCCTTTTGGGTGTTTATTGTCACTTCTCATTACATGTGATCCTTCATTGTGGATACTTAAGTTACATATTTATGTTTGCTGTATATTGTGATCTCTTGCTTTGCGAACTCATTGTCATACGTGTCCTGCTCAATTTTACCAGAAAAATAGCCGACAGAACGCCTTTAAAAAAGACATTACCTTTAAAAATGAGAAATTTCTTTTTCGGTATAAAAAATTATTAATGTAGAGAAAAGGGGAAAAATGCAAAATATTGGAACCTTTTCAATCTTCCTGATATATATATATATATATATATATATATATATATATATATATATATATATATATATATATATATATATATATATATATATATATATATATATATATATATATATATATATATATATTAATAGGGATAAAAATATTTTGATATGATAAGAAACAGCAAAAAAAGCTTTAATGTTGTTCATAAGTATTTTTCGTTCTTTTCTTAGCAAAATATCAGTTTGTAAATGTGGAATATACAAATTTAATTAATAAAGATTAGCCGTAAGTTTACAATTGCACGTTGCCGACTAAATTTTAGCATATCTCAACTTCAACTCAATAATTACCTTAACAATTTAATATCTTGTACAAAATCATGGTTCCTTTGACTTAACTGAGTCGGTAGTGACATAGTTCTCTTTTCTTACAGACTTCTCGTCGGGCTACGCAATTCGTCATAGTTAATATATAACGATTACCTTTTTGCTCCTTGGAGTGCTGTCGGTCATCTTTGAACATCCTTCACAAAAGAGACTAACAGCACATTGTTCGTGCTTATATCACAGCAAAATTATCGAATGTCAAGCCACATTTTTAAGTGCTACTAAAACAGCAAAAATATCGAATGTCAGAAGCATATTTTTAAGTGCTACTATCACAGCAAAGATATCGAATCTCATGAAATTTCTTTGATGCACAGGAGTAACTTGGATTTCCTCTTGGCTCTTATTGGTTCCACCGTATTTGTGTGCCAATTCGCTACAGCCATCTGGGCGTGGTCTACATTGGCTTTCATTGGTTACTTTGCGATTCCTCCGGGCTCGCTTGCCATGCTTCCATGTTCTGCCATGCTTCCTTTTATTACTCGTAAATAAATTATCTCTGCTTCATTTATAACTTGTAAATAAATTGTCTAAATTGTCACCCATTATAAAATTGTGCGTCGCCTTGTCGTCGAACCATATCTGGAATATGAAACTAACTCAACTGTATCACTACTGTAAGCATAGTATAAACTTCATTGGCAAGAGCCGTATCGTTCGTGATGCTTGTGCTTAAAAGAATTAATTCTCCTACAGATAAAAATTTCCATGCATGGGAGAAAACATTGGATTAATAAACATTAGTTCAGAAAAGAAGGATTAATAAACATTAGTTATTTAATCCTTCTTTTAACAGTCTTAAATTTATAACAAAAATGTTGCTTTCTGTGGGAAATTCCCCTTGATCTGGTATCACCGGTCCTGCTTTGTCTCTCTTGGTTTCCTTAGAACAATTTAAAATCAAATGATATTCATACCAATAAATGGTCTTTTGATCATGCAAAGTTTTCCACGGATAGAAAATTTCGGCAAAAAGTAAAAGTAGAGTATGGAATAAGAAAAAAACATCGAATATTGGAACATTTTCATTTTTTTTTAATTTATACCGTCACTTGTATAGACATATTTTGACTCGGTAAGAAATATACAAACAAATACTTCAAGCACATTTTTAAATGGGTGTTCTTCTTTTCCAAGCAAAATGTCAGTTCGTAAAGGCAAAGTAATAATTAACTAACTGATCAGTCTGGTGAATTTCTGAAAACATTGTTCGCTTGTAATAACTCTGAGATGTAATAAGATTATTTCTTATGGAGAAGCTATTGCAGAAGAAAATTCAGAAATGAAGAAGTTATTGAAAAATAGCTTAGCTTGCAATAGCATTGAGATGAGATCAAGGTTATTCCTTATGGAGAAAAGCTATTGCAGCAGTTGCTTGGTGTTGTGTCCATGACTCATTACGGAAGGGATTTTGTCATTGCCTCATTATCAGGGCTTCTCACAAGGAGGTGAGGTTGGTCTTCTGCGCCCAATTGGCATTTAGACCGAAATTCAGTGGAAATAACATACTCAGGAACTGTACTCTCCTACCCCTACCACTATTCTCTTGGAAGGACTTTCGTATCTACAGATTTTACGTTCCTCTACATCGCGTACATACGGGGATAGCTTTATGAATCGAACTTGAATCTTCCAAGTGCAATCTCCATGCCTTAACTACTGGGTTTTTACTTCAGTAAGTGCGACAGATACAGATGTCTGCCCTCTTTGCGACCATGGCGTTCCCATGACTGGAGAGCACCTCAACATTTGCCCTGCTGTTCTTGACTGTTTTCCTTCATGTGTTACTGACAAGGCTTTAGTGACTATTTTTATCGTTCTTCTTTGCATTAGGCTGCTCGTCGACTTATGACCGAGAGGTCGGAGACGGGCATAGGATTTAAAAAAAAAAAAAAAAAAAAAAACTTCAGTAAGTGTAGTAGTATTTTGTCGCCTAATCCTCTGTATGGGCGCATAGACTGCTACGTCCCGGTACCCAAAGACAAATTCCTAATAAATATGTCTTTTGCCTAACCGTTGATAAATCAATTAAATAAATGACTAATTGAAAATCTATTTTGAATTTATGTTATGTTTTGTGACAGTGAATTTACACGTATAAGATTTATTTATTGTTATAAAATATTTAACGAGACATTTTCAAGCTAAATTTTTATTAAAGCTTTTTAATCTATTATCTTGTTTATACTTTTTGAAAAGCTAATTGTACTTTACATAAAAAAATTCTTTAAACACCAACCCAGAATTTTGTAGCACTAATTAACTGAGAGAATGCTGTACATACACTTCCCGACACAGAAAATGCAACAGGATGAAAGAGCAAATTGAGTGTGATGAAAAAGGACACACAGACAAAGACGTATATAAACAAGAAAGATCAATCATGCATAAGCATTGATTATGAAACACTTTCCAACTGAAATGTAATTTCATTTAAAAATTTCTAAAATGTGATTCATTCAGTGGTAATATCTTTTACATTATCACAGTACTACAGTAATTTATTATACTTAAATATTTAAAACTGTATCGAAATATAAATCATCTGATTCTTTATGCAAAATCAATGAATATTTCATTCATATAACTTGTATTTCAGACTCCAGAGCTAAATAATTTTGTGTGAAAAAAATTCAGCAATTCTTATGTAATTCATCTTACAATCGCTTGAGATATTTGCATTCTGCATATGTTAAAATTAGGCTTCCTTGAAGAAATAATAAAAGTTTAGGGATCATTTAAAATCACAACTATTGTAATTGCATAGGCACGGAATTTAGATACACAGATAATACACAGATAATATATATGTGTATGTGTATGTACTCAAAGTATTGGAATCGTGCCGAAGATCGGAACTCGAATTTTCAAAGGATCTACACGTTTTGGGACTTCTAGAACACGAAAAAACTACTTTTAGGAAGACGTCTGTGTGTGTAAGGGTGTATCTGTGTATGTTTCTGTGTGTCTGTGTGGATATTACATCCACTCTAATTGAAAAACTAATGGACCGAATTTCATACAATTTGGTAGGTATATTTTTTGTGGGAAATCCTGATGTTCATTAGATTATAGTACGATTCGCAATAAAAGAATCTGCCTTCTTTGCGAAATGGCCGCAGAAATTGCCTTTATCCACTCTAGCTAAAAACTAATGAACCAAATTTAACAAAATTTGGAGTATAATATTTCAATAACCTACAAGTGATTTATATACCAAATTTAACAAAATTTTGTATATAAATCATTTGTAGGTTATTCTACTACGATTCGGGAAAAAGGAACGGGCTATTTTTGCGAAATGGCCAGCAAAAATCGTTATATATAAAAATAAAAGACTACGTGTGCTCAATTATATCAATTAAATTCCTATTTTATATGTGATTTTTGACAACAAAAAGAATAAGACTAACCCCATTACTCTAGGACTAGCCGTTCTTGAGATATTCTAGTTTTTTCGCGTTTTCGCTACGCCACCTTTGACAATAAGTCCAGCTATCAAATGAGAACCAAATTTAAGTTTAACGTGTAAATTCAATGTCATTTAAAATACTTATGGTTGTTATTTTGTGCAGATAAACTCAAATTATCATTGAATAAATAAAGAGAACGAATATGAGTCTGCAGAGAAAGACATGTGCTGTCCACATCAGAATTTTTAACAATATTACACCAATGATTTATAGAAGTGAACGGGGATTATTTTCAGGCCATTTCGAAAAAAATGTATGATCTATATTTAAAGATCCATCAAATTTTTGTCGAATAAAATGTTCAACAAATTTAAGCTGTGTACCAAATTTTAACTCTCTAGGACGTAGGAAAGTGCATTTAAAATGCCATCAATTAAATTTATCAAGAAGAGTTATATAAAATTTAAAAAAAATGAAAAATTGTTATCTACCAAATTTATTTTAAAATATGAAGCCACTCCCATATGCAAAACGTTTAAACAAATGGAGAGATATTTATTATATAATATCTCTCTCTTTTCTTTCTGGAAGATATCCCAAAGTCAGAATTTAATTGAATTTGTTTTTTTCCCTATATTAAATAATTTTTTTAATTAAAAAACTACTTAACATATTTTACTGAATTTTTTTTTATATATTCTATGGGATAATGTGAATATTTCCTAAAAATTTCGAAGCAATTCGTGAATTTTAAATTTACTTAAAAAATGTTTGAAAAATTAGGTCCCATAGGGTTCAATGTATTTCATTTTTTCAACCCGGGTTCAATAAAAAACTAATTGGGTGATATTATTTATTTATATTCCCATAGGTCCTACAGACCGTCTGAACAACATACTAAAATTTCATTTTGATAAACTCATTTTTACGGCAGTTATCGTGCTAACGGACAGACAGACAGACAGACAGACAGACAGACAGACAGAATGAACAAAGTCATAAACACTTTTCAACTTTGTTGTAAAGTGTTAATAAGTGATGTTAATTCCAGAAGGATAATGCAATACAATAATGGCATAGCCACGGTGATCAGTAGGCAGTAGGATCATCTCTTGCGGCGATACAAGTAGAAATCCTTCGAGGAACAGATGCAAAGGGCATGCGGATGGTTTTCTGGATGATGAATGACCATATGCCTTCAATCATGCTCCACAGGTCGTCTTCTATTTGAGGCGAGGGAAGGACAGTCAAACGATGGCAAATCACGTCCCATACATGCTCGATGGGTGAGATATCTGGAGACAGCGGAGGCCGAGAACGCACATGGATACTTTGGAAGACTTGTCTGCTGCTGTCTACCTTGCGCTGTCGCGCTTTATCTTCTCTGGAAAACATCATTTTGCAACCGGTGACGGCAAGGCAGTGCAACTGACCGTAGCACCTCATCCACATATCGTCGTACCGCCATTGGACCTGTAACGCGGACTGGAGTTGAGCGGCTATTGAATCCTATGGCACGACAAGCCATGATGTCGCGTTGTCGAGTAGTATGGCGTTCATCAGTCGCAGCAGCAGCTGTTTCCATCTCGCTTCCAGACTTTTACACGGTGACTGTCATTCGACAAACAGAACCAACACTCATCGCTGAACACTACCCTGTTCCATTCAGTCGTCCAAGAGCCTCGGGGTCGACATCATAACAATCTTTCGCGTCGATGTCTTATTGTCAATGGCAGTCTTTGTAAAGGACGGTTTAAGTGCAAGTCGCTTTCGTCTAATCGTCGGGAAACTGTTCTCGCTGATATTAGAACATCCAATACACCCGGTAAATTCTGCAGAATGTCGACAGTCGTCGTTTGTGGGACTGCCAATGCATGCCTTCGAATGCGTCGATCAACGCGTACTGATGTATGTCTGGATGGACCTGTACCGCTGTGACGATTTACATGCCCTTCTTCAATCCATCTTTTCCTAATCCTTTGTACAGTGGACGCATCTACGCGTGTTTCAGCGGCGATACAGCGGTACGACCACCAAGGAGAACGTATGCCTAAAATGAATCCCTTCGCGCAATCGTTCATGTGCCGAAATGGACTTCAGCGTCATTGGCTAGGCATATCTTCAACAACATGTGTCTAAAATGAAAAACAGCTAGGAAAACTCACTTCCATAGACGACATTCAGTAACAACTGTTGTCTGCCGTTTCCATCCTTTTCGCGCTTTAATCACGTGACTTACCTGCATTTCAGATCATTTGCCTACATCGGCCAGCTGCGTTTGTCTCGCAATTTGCGTAATTATACGGCTAAAGCTTCATGATGTTGCAATTTCTATGTCGAGTAGTGTATATACGACTCACTCGTACATACAAAAGTAAATATATACATAATCGCACGTGTTTTGTTAGTGTATATAGAGCTGTTGTTGATGTTGAGACCCAGACCGTCCGACCTACCAGAAAGGTGTAAGGTAACTGTATGGACGGCCGGGAAGTGCCACCCAATTTAGACCGGAACCCAGTGGGGGAGGCATCCACAGGGACCGTACCCTCCTTCCCCTACCACCAACCTCTCGGAAGGACTTACGGACCCACATGTTTAACGTGATCGTACTCCGCATGAACACGGCGGCATTTGTGGCAGCGTGCAAATCTAGCGCGCAAACCACGGGGATACCGCACCCGAGATGGCCAACAGCACGCGGTGTTCCAAGGTGGTCACCCACCAAGTACTAACCGCGCCCGATGCTGCTTGACTTCGGGTATATAGAGCTGTATAATTCCTAATGAATAAATGAATTATGAAGATATAAAATAAGTATTGTATGGTGTAAAATGTATATCTCATTTTTTCTGTATATACCTTTTAACCAAGCAACATGCTTCCTGATACAATTTTTTCTTTTCTGTATGACATTTTGCACTATTTAGTATCACTACAACTGATCAATTACGATGATAATCGGTAGTAATAAATAGGCTGCATGCGTAATTCCATCAGATCGTATTTGATCAGTAAATGGGAAAATTAATGATTGATCCAAGATTAGGGGTTTCTCTCAAAATCGACTTTGATAATCGAAGTCTTTTCTTGCATCTGGACCATTGTTGGCCTTCAAGACGTTTGCAGTTATGACTTTCAATAAATTTCCCAGATTTGTTGCGAAATATTAAAGAAAACGCCACACTCCCACAAATGTATATTTTCATCTTTATCAGTACTTGTCGAAATTTTCAATTAATATAAAAAGCAAGATTTATATGTGAAAGCAGTTTTGCGTCACCTTCAGTATATGGCAGTGTAACAATTTATTATGTAAATTTTCAAAAACTAGGAATAAAATTTCTGGTCTCCGAATATATTTTATGCATTTAAAATTAATGCTAGTGAATTAATGTGAAGGTGAATTTCCATATAAAGAAGTCGGTGATAAAACTTGTTAATGCAAATTACACTTATTTGGTAGTATGTGTTTTTGCAAAAATAAGTTATTGCAAAGCCGTTGCGAAATAGGTACACGTAATTTCATCTCTTCATAATTTATACTGGGGATGATACTTCGAATATACTTGTGGAATAATATTTGCATATAAAAAGTATATAATGAACTTTGTTAATGCAAATTGTTCTTATATAAGCATTTCAGCAGAGATTGTTGTAAAGGCAATTGTTTGTAAAATATACTTGTATTTTTTTATCAACTACAAACTGCCTTTTACGCTAAATGTTTTTTCATCAAGAAATAAATAAAAAAATAATTCACTTTAAAGCCTTGCATTTTTTACGGTCAAATTCTGCGTTAAGAAGATGCTTAATTATTCAAAAATCTCGCATTGATGTAATTACAGTTCCAAGACTTTTTTAAGTAAAATAAAAGGTTTTCACGTCACTTTAGTTTTAATATGAGCAAGAGATGTAATTAAATTTTTCAATTAATTTATTTCTAGCATTTCTTGAAGTTCCAGATAAAAAATATAAATAATTTCATAAATATCTTCTGGTAAAAGTTTCGGATTTCAGTCTGACACATTCAAAATAGAAAAGCTACTCACACATGAATTATATATAATCATTTTAATTAATGATGCATGTTTGAGCAACAATCAATATATGCACTGCAACTGTTAATCTACAAAACTGTAGTGAGATGCACAAAAACACCAGCACAAGCCAATGCTTCTTTAAAATGGTGTGTCAATATTGTACAATAAGTATTTTGACATTGTTGTCAACACTTTATATAATTTATGTCACTTTCCAATATTTAGCCTCTATTAAGAAATATTGGAATTTTGCTGGATTTGTATCTCCACTTTTGACATTTTATTTGATTTTACTATTTCACATGCTCATTGATTTTAAATTACACTCAAATTTTGGCCGTTAAAATATAAATAAATAAGACCTGAATAAACAGTTCTAATTGAGGTTCATAATTTTCTCGTTCTATCTTGAATCTCGCTTAATACGCAGTCAGCTCATTATAAGTGGGTTCTGCTGTAATTCGTAATAATTAATTCACAAACCATAGTCGTGTTAATGAGGTTCGAACATACATCGATATGTAAATTAACTTCTAAAAAGATATCCCAGATTTTAAATTACACTTAAATTTGGCCGTTAAAATATAAATAAAGAAGACCTAATTAAACAGTTCTAATTGAGGTTCATAATTTTCTCTTTCTATCTTGAATCTCGCTTAATACGCAGTCAGCTCATTATAAGTGGGTTCTGCTGTAATTCGTAATAATTAATTCACTAACCCTAGTCGTGTTAATGAGGCTCGAACATACATCGATATGTATATTTACTTCAAAAAATATATCACACACACATTCGTGACCCGAAACTGAACTTGCAAAGGAAAGAAAACCCTCCCTCAAATATCTCAGCAGGAGAGTGTTGAAAGGATATCTATACTGTCAATTTCAGGATTAGGCGGATGATAAATGGCTTTCCTTTACTGGGTTTTGAACGGTTTGATACTTCTCCAATACCGCCCTCAATTTAAAGTTAGATAACGTCCTTCTAATTACTGAAAAATGTGTCTACTTTTATGACGATGATGCCCTCTGTAGATGTACTGATTTAGTAAACTGTGAGAAAAAAGAAATAAATGTATTTATATGTTTTGTACCAAAAGAAGTGTTAGGATGGTGTAAGATAATTTTTTGAAAGATTGGTGTGATCAATTCTTTATTTAGCTTTGTGAAACTTTATTAGTCAGATTTATGAACCTGTTGTTGGACCATGTTTAGTTTTTCAGATATTTTAAGGTATCACAGGGGCGTTGTTTATTATAAACTAGCCGCCTTTGGCGACCAGCCTGTTCGCTATCCTTAAAAGTTCTGACCGTGGCAAACTCGCTAACGCGACCTACCAGAAAGGTGTAAGATAACTATTTGAACGGTCACCGCGTGAACATGGCGGCAATTTTGGCTGTTGCGGGAATCGAACCCGGGCCTACCGAGTGCAACTCTCGCGCGCTAACCACTGGGCTACTTCGCACTCCGCGACTGTCTCCATAACTTTCTTTTATTCACCCAATTTAGACCGGAACCCAGTGGGAGGGTCATCCACAGGGACCGTACCCTCCTTCCCCGACCACCAACCTCTCGGAAGGACTTACGGACCCATATCTTTAACGTGATCGTACTCCGCGTGAACACGACGACAATTTTGGGAATCGAACCCGGGCATTACATTCCTCATGCCATATAGTTGAGATGGAATATGAATGTATCTACCATACATTATGCCATACTCTCATACTCTTATACTTTTTATAATCATCAGAATATAAAATACAAATTTTATTAGCTTTCCTTATCAAGTTTGTTTTGAAAGATATTTTGTTAAATTTCTTAAAAAATAAATATTTTTTAATTTGGCAACACGTTTGTCATTCCGATATCTTGGTACTATTTGGCTAATATATGTCATTTTAATTCACTTTATATATCTAGAGTGCAATTCAAACTATTTTCCTGTAAAGATTATAGTGCCTTCGTTGTTTCAGGAATTATCGTGTGTTTTCTTAGAATGCAATGCTACGAATAAATTTAATTTCAAATAATTCGAGTTTGAATTATGAAAATAATACTAAAATTTCTATCTAATTTTTATACGATTTATCTACACATACAATTTGATATAGGTAGGCTGGATTCGTTCTTGAATTATCATGTTCAAACTTCATACACACACACACGAACAGTTGGACATGTTTTCAAAAGTGTTCAAAATGGGATTGGTATATTTTAAAATGAATAAATAGCGTAAAAACGCGAATTCAAGCATTTTCGGGAAAGATTATAGTGCCTTCGTTGCTTCAGGAATTATCGTGTTATTTCTTAGAATATAATGTTACGAATAAATTTAATTTCAAATAATTCGAGTTTTGATTATGAAAATATTATTAAAACTCTATCTAGATTTTTTCATACAATGTATCTATGCATGAAATTTGATATCGGTACGCTTGATTCGTTCTTGAATTATCATGTCCAAACTTCACACACACGCGCATACACGAACAGTCGGACATGTTTTCAAAAGTGTTCAAAATGGGATTAGTATATTTTAAAATGAAAAAATCGGGCAAAAACTCGAATTCAAACATTTTCGGGAAAACAGTAATTTTTTATTTAATGGTATGAAAAAGAAAAAGGTGACACATTAAAAATTTCAGCTAAACTTTGTTTGCGATAAATGAATTTCGATGAAGAAGAAATATTGATTGAATTATTGAAGAAATATTCGTAAGAAATATTGATTTGGCTTTTCTACCATGTATTTATGAATTTACTTGATTAGATTAGATTTACCATTAATTAGATTTTACGAAGATTAATGTTTAAGGAAACAATTCTTAATGTTTATGAATAAATTCCTGCAGCTTTTTGATGATTGTAATCAAATTTGCCATCTATATTTTTTTTCTAAGGTATAAAATAAATTCTTGACATAAAATAAATTTTTGAAGAATATATTTCTGCATCTATTTCTTTTCTAAAGGATATTCTGTATATAGAGCTTATATGATAATTGATATAGATGCAGTAACAAATTCTGGAGTAGGTAGGGTAGCAAACTAAGAATTTCCACTACTGTTTCCTTTTTCACTTCCACTTCAAAAATTTTCTTTTAAACATCAGTTTTTCAGAATTGGCTATAGTTAGAACTTAGATAATGAATGATATGGATTCAGCATTCAATTTTTAAAGGAATCAGATGACTCACTAAGATTTTAAACTTTTGGTACTCGGGATGTCACTCTCGATTCAAAAGTTTACATTTTCTTTGCAACACCTATTTTTCAGAATTGGCAATAAATAGAGATCAGATGATGGCTGGTATGTTTCAGCATCAAGTTTCTGAGGGGGTTGGAAATTCACTAAGAATTTCAACTTCCAGCTTTTTTTCTACTTCCGTTTAAGACGTTGTCCTTGAAACATCTTATCTTTTCCAGAATCGGCTATAGATAGACATTAAATGATTAATTGATATTGATTCAGCATTAAATTCTACCTGTAGTTGGGGACCTCACTAAGAATTTCATTTCCGGTTCTAGAAATATCAGTTCCAATAAAAAAATATACTTTTTCCTTGCAACATATGTTCATGTATTTAGAAGGATTGGATGATAGAGATTAGATGATGACTGATATGGATTCAGCATCAAATTTTGGAGGCGATAGAGGGTTCATTAAGTATTTCCTCTTTGGTTTCTGGAGAGTTCACTTCCGATTTTTCCGAAAATGCAAATGACTGTACGAAAGAAATAATTGCTCAAAAGAAAATAAAACTGCTTAACAGTTCCGTTGAAAATGAAGTGTGCACACCACTTACTTCCATGTGAATGTTCCATTATAAATATCCTGTTTTAATTAAATTATCTTGAATGCTAATATGTATTGCAAAATAAATGCAAATATTATTGAAACACATAATTAACTTTTTTGTGCAAAAAATATATCATGAAATATCCAAGAATCGGAAATATTTTGAACGATGGGATAAATGTTTCAATTTGCAAAAGGTGTCATTCAACTAACATCGTTGCAGTTCGTTCATAGTAACTTTAGTTTATTATATTGTAAATAGAGCAAAACTAAATTAACTTCCTGTGAAACAGTTTCATATAATATTTCGCGCTACTTGGATCGTAAGACCAACTTGAAAGTACATGGTATCTTTCTGAACAGAGAGAGCGAGTCACTCAATTTACACTGGGAAGCTATACAGGGTGCCCTAAAAAGATTGAAACGCGCTTTAATTCTTTACCTGTTGGAGATAAGCGGGGAATGTAAATTGCAAAAATATTGAAAGTAAGGTAGGAAATAAGACTACGTTAATGAATTAGTTCTCCCATTAATTTTCAAAAAGTTACACTTTTTAAATTTTTATACGATCCTCTTAGACAAATTTGATCAATCAGAAAATTTTTATTTTTAATGCAATAAGATCATTAAAGTAATCCTCATATATGTATTTTTCAAATCAACTGAATTATGATAAAGGAGAATATCTGACTTATGCCACTTTTCTTACTTTTGACTTATGCCACTTTGTTTCATCAGTGAAAAATAGAGATCATAAACAAATTGACGATGGACATTGTTTAGATCAAACATACGTTAATATGCTTGAGAATTTTTTATCACAAATGTATCTAAATAAAGCATTACACAGACGGAGATTATATAAAGCAGTGATACTCACTACGCGGTTGGATATCCTATGTATTATCATCCAGTTTCATCTTTTTAGTGATATGTCACAAATTTACATTTCTAATTTGATATAGGGTCCCTATTCACAATGTTAGTTTTCAATTAAATATAACTCGCTCAATTTTAAAGATAGAGATATGCGGTTTTTTTAATGATCTTGTTGCATTAAAAATAAAAATTTTCTGACTGACCAAATTTGTCTAAAGAGATCGTATAAAAATTTAAAAAATGTAATTTTTGAAAATTAATCGGTGGATTATTTCATTAACGTAGTCTTATTTCCTACCTTACTTTCAACATTTTTGCAATTTATATTGCCCACTTATCTCCAACAGGTAAAGAATTAAAGCGCGTTTCAATCTTTTTGGGACACCCTGTAGAGAGGCAACACAAGGAGCGTAACTTCCTGCATTTATCCCATCATCTCTCGGATGGATTTTTGAAGCATTAAATTTATAGTACCTATACTATGTTATAGTGTTGAAGAATCGAACTTAGGACTACCGTGTGCGATTCACCCGCCATAACCAATGGGCTATCTCGGTCCATATAAAATATCAATCCAATACATAATTGCATCAATATCGTTGCACATGCCTCCTGCTTTGAGTTTGAATCAAGATCCACACATTTATAAATTTATCGATACTGTTCATGATTTCGTACAGACAATTCACACATTAAAATTTGAAGCTTTTGATGTCAGGTCCTTGATATCTATTTTTATATTACAGACAGCCAAACATAGGTGAGATTTTGAAACGCAGTAAGTTAGAAAGTCATGCGTCAAATTCATGCAAGCAAGTGATTTTTCAATATTCCATCTACTCTTTGTATTATGGTTATACCAGTGTTAATAAGAGACAATCACTCTAGTTATTGATACTGCAAAGTAATGTTACGGTAGTGCTCAGTTATTTAGCACTACCTCAGTATAGGAACAGTTCTCCAATACCACCTTTAGTGACTGCTGCTGCCTTTGCTCCAGATAAGCGGGAAGATATGTCTTATAGGTCTAAATGATTTGCCCTGCTAATCTAGAGTCAACTTTCGGGCGTTTAAAAAATAATCAATATTCAAATATACAGATTTATGCTAATATACAGAAAAAAATTCTTCCCGAAAAAAATATTAGAATTGGAAATTTTGGCTTAATAAATTTTTGGAAATAAAAGCTCTTTAAAAAGTTTTATTCAAAAATCTGATTTGGATGGTAAAAAACGTGAAAAATATGGAATATATGTATACTAAAATTGAGTCAAGACATCAGATATTTACAATAGGCATGAATACATTACAAGTCTACATTATCAAATCAAATCAATCAATAACCGAATAAAAAAACAAAACATGTCTTTGCTTGATTGGCATGTGTGTTTATATACTTCATACGTTCCGGGGTAGTATATTCTAGATCAGACGAAGGTAAGTCCTCTTGAGCCGAAAAGTTCGGACGAATAATATTTCATGCAGTTGAGCACAAAAATATGGAAATCAGCTCAGCCGAGAAAAATGATGACACGCGTGAGGATTTATCGGATGAAATATGGACGGAAGGAAAGGTTTTGAATTTAGGAGAACATTTTAAAACGACGTGAAAATATACCTCCGCTTTATAAAGTGCTAAATATAAATTTTGTTTCAAAATATAAAATACACTAGTAAAAATATCCATAATGTGTGTTTCCACTAGATAGTCTTATATAGCATAACATTTAGGTTCATCTTTTTCGCAATCAATAACTAAGGGAAAATATTTTGACCTTTCATTTGCAAGTTGTTCTGTGTAAAATGTATCTTATTCTATTAAAAAAAAATTAACATTAGCAATAAGTTAGTCAAACTAATGAATTGGGTACATGATAGCTGATTAGCATGATTAGCTGATTTGTATCAATTCCTAATAATTTGTGTTAATATCTGGAAAGTGGTATCTTACACAGCCTTGTACATTCTATACAAAATCGTGAGTTTGAGATTATAAAACGTAGTGGTAGCATCACACATCATTATACCATATACATTGCTTCCAAGTAAGAAAATTTCATTTTAGTGCATTAACTTTTACTACACGCATTTTTTGTGTTTTTTTTGTAATGACAGTAAATGCTTACTATTTAAGTTTTGTGTCCGAAATATACAAATGATTTACTTCGTAATGTTAAAATATTCAAAATTTGGTTGTATTATTCTTTCTGTTTTTAAGAAACATGAAATTTGGTCTATTGTCTAAACTTTTGTGTCTCGCTATATGAAGAACGCATTTGAAACCATTGGTTTGCTGTATGAGCTCAACTAATATTATTGTTCGAGATCTGTTATCCAATATAGGACAAAAATCTTGAATTTCGAATCAAAAATTTTTGGGAATCTTGAATTCCGAAAACTTCATGTTTTTATCACACGAATTACAAGAACATTATCTTTCATAGAGTGGTAACATGTCAAAATTTTAAATGATTTAATTAAATTAAAGACGAAACATTTAATTCTGAAAAGTTGTCTTAAAAATTTGAATTTCTTTATAAATTTTTTTCTTAAATTCCCCGAAAATTATTCAACCTAATTCAAAACTAAATTTTATTAATGACCGCATACCGTTCAAAACTAGTTTTTCGTATTACCCAAAAATGTTTCGTCCCCTTATCGAATTTTGCACCGAATTTAAATTTAGACCTGCCTTATCGACTGTGATCACTGTGTTTAATCGTATTCGCACTGATAAATTTAGAGATAGGGAAAACTTTAAAAGTCAAGCTGGGGTATATGTGGTACCCCTTCTTTCTCCTGAAAATTATTTTAAATTTTATATAGGTAGCATTAAACGTACGGCAGGCATACGTTTGGTTGAACATGCTAGAGACGTTAAAAATTAAAAACAATCTGCTGCTCTTGCCCAACTTGTTGTCAATGATAATTTCAGTTCCTTTTCGAAAAAACTTTCATTTTGATTAGTTGTAGTAGCTATTTTATTGTATGAATCCATGTTTATTTATTTATATCGTGCTAAGATCTGTAATTTTGATCTTGTTCAGGTTTTGAGTTATGTTTGGTGACTCGTTTTCAATTTCATGCGCGTTAAGCCTTTAAAATATTACCTCTGAAAAAACTTTAAATTTTGAAATTATTTTATGTATACATGCCATACTTGATATAGAATTTTATCCTTTTTAATTTTGCAGTATAATTGCCTTTAATTTAATTTTCTTGCTCATGGTTTATGTTGATGCCTCATCATGTTTGTTATAATGGTGCTATTTATATGTAAATTTTGCCTGCCGATATGGATGATATTTAGGCATGTTAGTACGATTTTACTAGACGCCACTGAGGAAGTATGAATTGACGCCCGAAAGCGCTCTGGCTTTTGTAAAACTATTTGTACGTCAATAGGATGTATATTAAATGACTTTTTATAGTCAAATGTTTTGTCTTTAATTTAATTAAAACATAATCTTGCTCCAGATATTTGCTTATTTTTCATAAAATCTTTCTATAAAATCTTTCAAATAGATTATGCTACAACATCTTTCAAATTGATTATGCTATAACATCTTTGAAATAGACTGCGCTATGATATTTTTCAAATAGATTGCACTGTAACATCTTTCAAATATATTGCGATATAACCTCTTTCAAATACTCGTTGATTGCGCTATAACATCTTTCAAATAGATTACGCTATAACATCTTCCAAACAGATTCCGCTATAACATCTTTAGAATAGATTGCGCTGTAGCATTTTTCAAAGAGATTGCTCTCTCATAACAGCATCCATGGACTGGTTTTGCACGTAATATGATCTCGTCAGCTTGGAATAGTCGAAATCAACAGCAGAGCAAGAAAACTTACTATGATCCTTCAAATGATCAATATACCTTGCAAGTTACTTATAAGCCAGAATTTGAAGTATTACTAAGCCACAGTACTTTTTTAAAAAATCGTTGACGTAAAATACAATCATAAATAAAATATTCTTGTAAATGTTTAATATTTATAGATGTAACTTTTCCATTTACAAAAGCAGTTAGTATTACTGTAATACGAGAAATGTCATTAGCGAAGACAATTATATGCATATAACTCTATAGAGGAATATTTTCATTTTGATGGACAGTAGATCTCTTTTACGTACTATCGTCTGTGCTTTTCTTCTCATTAATTTTTAGACCCTAGTGCTGGAAGCTAAATTGAATTTAGCTGCAGCGGGTGTGTATAAATGCTTCGCTTACTCTTCTAGCGCGGGAAGGATTCTAAACATAAATTCACTCACTCTACAATATCAACATTTTATTTTTCCTTATGAATTAAATGCAAACGAAATACTTTATGAATTGCTTTACTGTGGGAAATATTTTATGAATCATTTTATGTGGTTCAAGATTCTTCTTGGTTTAAATAGAGCATTATTTTGGGCGTTAAAGGTAGGAAAATTATGTTCTGAAAGTTGTAGACATTGTACTTGGTCTGAAGTTTTGAGTTATTTTCCTAGCCTGCAAACTTCTGGCGTAGATTTGACTGCAAATAATATGTAAATGTTCTTCAAAATAAATTAATTGAATAAAAATAACAGAACAAACTCATGCAGTGTATATAAGACAATAAAGCATTGACAGAAATAGCTCTCTGTAGTAGATCAATAAAAAGGATAAAAATAAACTTAATATAAAAGTAACTATCTACATTTCAGTAATAATGAAAAATGTAGGATCTTGAGTACACACATTTATTTATTACCCTTATACCCTCAAAATCTTTACATAATTAGTACATTAGAAAATGCAATCAAAATTTACCTTTAGAGTTATGCTGAATCGCATAAAAAAATAAAATAAATCATTTGAAAAATAAGCAACCTTTTTGATTAAAATTTTACAAGTTATTCTCTTTTTAGTTTATCACAAAATATCTCCGATTAAATCATTTTAAGTTTCTCAATATTGTCCTTCTAATTCTGCATATTTATTTTAAACTAAAATTTATAATTCCAAATAAAACTGACGTTACTTTTTTTTCTTTCAACCGAAACCGTCCGTCCTACCCGAATGTGTAAGGTATATGTTTGCACGGCCAGGTGAGTATGCCACACAAGTGAGACCGGAATCCAATGGGGACGACATCCACTGGGACCGTACCCTCTTTCCCCTACAGCTAACCTCTCGGAAGGACTTTTTAACTTACATATGTTACCTGCCGGTACTTTGAGTAGACATGTGGATAGTTTGTGCAGATCTATTTTTTAAAAAAAATGTAATATTTAGTCAACATATGCTACAATGAAGGCATTAAAATGTTAGTTAAGGATATACCTGTACCATTTTATTTTTCCTTTAATACACGATAATGCATAAGGAAAGTATTGGAATCGTGTCAAAAATCGTGTTTTCGACGTACCCACATTCTTGATTTCGAAAAACTTATTTTAGAGTTACATCTGTATGTCTGTGCAATGTATTTATCGACTTTAACTCAAAACTATTTAACAACATTAATTTCATAAAACTTAATAAATTGTAAGTCAGTTGAGGAGTTACTTTAGGAGCTGGTTAGATTTTCAAAAAATGAGAACCTACCCTTTTTTGAAAAATGGTCCGCACAAATCGTCAAGATCTGAAATAAATGACAAAATATACTTCACTATATTAATTGAATGGTCATTTCAAACGCAATGTAATGTTTAACGAGGAAGAGAATGGAACCAATCACATTACTCTAAAACTAACTGTTTTCAAGATATTTCAGTATGTTGGCATTTTTGGCAAGAAAATAAGTAAAATCGTCAGATGAAAACGAAAATTTAATTTAAACTGCAAATTCAATTTAAAAAGAGGTTGTGAAATTATTCTTTGAAATTAAACTGAATTTAATTGATTATGGAAGAACGAAAACAAGAATTTGAGTCTGTAGGAAAAACCATATTCTGCGTATATCATATATATTATCTTGTTGCAACAATCGATCAAGCACAATAGAAAATATATGAATTTAAAAATGGTTTGTCTTTCCTCCCAAAAACATAGGATCACTTAAAAATTGAAAATATTAATAATTTCTGTAATCTTATATCCCAAAACTGCAAATTTTTATCAGTCAATCAAAAGTATACAGTTTATTTATAAAATTTATTTTTATATATTTTTTTTCATTTACATCGGATAACTTGGATAAAAATTGCATGCCATACAAGCATATTCAATTTAATCACTTTCCTAAACAACAACATATAATTTTCCCCAATAAAAGTTTCAAAGAAAAAATTCCTACATAATGTTTTTTCAATTGCTGGTTTAATTTTACGTTTTTTTATTAATATATCGGTAACCTTGGCCGTAAAATTTCGAAACACGGACTGAATTATCCACAGTGAGATGAAGAATAACCATAGCAATATTAAGAAACAAAATCCCTTGAAAAATCTAAATACAAAGCATACAAACAGACTTTCTGTTTTATACAGATTCCAGTTACAATAGTGTGACATCCCCCACAATGCAGACGTCACACATGCTTGGAACATCAAGCATCGCATGTGCCAAAGTTGCGCACCGCAAACGTATATGGTTTAATGTTCGGTATCCGTAAGAACTATAACAGACTTGGTCATGGAAAAGTATGCGACACATAAAAAGGACATGATCATAGACTATTGAACTGCGGATATTTAAATATCCGCCAGCATATCCGAAACAGCAGATTTCGTGAAATTTTCATTCGCTTCAATGGTGAAACTGCATTAATCCTGCACGAATGGAACAAGTTTGAAATCACAACGTTCCAAATGCGGTCCCATATTCCGGCTCCCAGAAATGAACGTATGATGAAACGGTTGATCAAGACCAATCGAAGTATTACCACCCGCCCAAATGAACTGTGAGGTCATCTGAAAGTTTGACAACACAACAGCCAGTAAGTCCTACTGGGCACTGGCCTCCGGAGAATATGATTGGTTTCATCCCAAACAATGCCCCTAGTTTGCATATTAATACAGACAGTCGACCCCCCCCCAGCCAAGTGGCATCGGATGACATTCTCCGATAAGTTACTATCTGTGCTTCACCCAATGGGCAGACAGACACGTATTAGACGTGAAACCTTCGAAAACAGACGGGCACGGATATTGGCAGAAGGCAGGTTGGTGAGGAATATTTCCATAGCATGATTTGGGTCCGCTGATACTTTCGGAGGATAGTTACCTATTGTTTTTCATCAATGAGGTACATCAAGATATGTTGATAGTGTACTCTGAAGTGGGTGGAATCTATCAGTTGAATAATATCCCATGCCACGTCGTAAGAATTGTCCGTAAATGGTTTGATGAGTACGATAAATATTTCAAGCTACTCCCTAAGCCACCTTCTTCCCCAGATCTAAACCCAAATGAAAATATATGAAACCAAATCGACCGACACATCATACGAATGGATATTAGATGAAACCTACAAGAATTCCGAAGTGCACTGCCGTATGCATAGTCATATTTAGATATCCACAACAACCGTCTGCCAACTTACTGAATCCCTTTCATAGCGTCTGACTGCGGTGTATGCGTCCAAAGAGCTTACTTTTGATAATAGGCAAGTGATTATAATAATGTGTCTGGACCTTGTAAAAATACTACCTTCTAACTTAAGATGTACTGGTACAACTGATTAATGCAATGTAATAGTCAACTTTTTAAAAGATAATTTTAACATGTAATAATTGCGTCTACAAAGGGCAGTAAAGGAAATATTATCTGAACTCATCATGCACCAAATACATGAGATATTACAAACAAAAATCTTTGCATACAGAAACTTTTCTGATAAAATATTATTGAAATACTCAATGGACTGTAAGAGGATAAAATGTCTAGAACATATCTGAATTCAATAGAAATAAATATTTTTTTCACTTTTAGGTACTGTAGATCTCTTTCCAACATCTTTCGTATGTACTTCTTCCTTAAATATTTCCCCAGCCTTAGTGGTGAAACAAAGTCAATTTAGTTGCAGTTGAGAGTAAAAGTTCCACTTACTCTCTCGGCACAGGAAGGAATCCGGACTTAAATCCTATTACTCTAAAATATCACTTCATGCAACATTTTTTTTCATCCCTTGGGCTAACGTTGACATTTTGAAGGATTAAGGATCAGCGAAAAGATTTTATGAATGCACTTTGTGTGCTTTGAAGCTTACTTTTGTTTTGAAAAGAAATATATTTCTTTTAGGGATGTAATACTAACACAAAATGGTTTTAAATGTTCAAATGGAAAATGATAAAATCACAAGAAAGAAAATTCTTTAGAGTGTTTATCTAACATAAAGTGTAAGAGAATATGCAAATAAAATTTATCAAGCTGGGAATTAAAAAGCAATTTCCTTAGAGAACTGGCTTATTTATTGTACATTGAAGTTATGAAAGGAAATAATATTTCCACTGTTGAAGAAATTGTCTTTTAAGAATTTTAATTCTTCATCAAATAGTGCATAATGTATAAATTAGGAACAGTGAATAAATATTTTTTATGCAGAATATGAGTATATTGTGAATTTTCGCGAAATTTTACTAAAATCTAAATGTGAAATTGTGTGACATAAAAAATAATATATTTTGCTCTGTTTAAGTGCAATGCATTGTACATACGAAAATATAAATTCAACATTTATAGAAACTGAAATTAAAATAGTTTATTGGGCATGCCCTCACAAAGTGAATGTGAAACGTCTGTGAAGTATAACTTCTTTATAAATTAATAAAAATAAATACAGGTTTTTACAACTTCGTAACACTGAAGTATAGAACACATATATTACATTTTAGACATACAGAACAATAGCCATGCTGTTTGAAAAAAATCTGATGTGGGCGGAACATAACTTTCCTTATATAATGCAATGAATTTACTACTTTTACAGTTAAAAATTGTTATCCTTATAGATATTTATATTCTTTCCAAGATATTGAATTTTCTTCAATTAGTCGTCATTTTCATTGATGTAGCGTCATTTTTATCCATTTGGCGAGATTTTTGTTAATTTGGCAACATTTAAAAAAGTTGCCAAGTTGGCGACATTCCGCCAAATTCATCGCCAAATCTCGCCAAGCGTTATGGACGGAGAAATAAGTTATTCTTGCAGCAGATAAATGACTATTGGTGTTCAAATACAAAAGCATTACTCAAAGTATCTTTTCTCGCGAATGGAACGAGTTAGGTCCACCAGAATGATATCACCAAAGTTATCGCATGATATTACATATGAAAAGTGAACATGTTTCTTAAGAGTTAATATTTTTTTATATTTTACTTGATTTTTAGATAAATTTATTTGAAAAATGTGCAATATCTCGAGAACGGTTAATGCTAGTGTCCTACAGTTTATGTCAATCGTTTTCTAAGGAAAAATTACCTGAGAAATGTCTATTTGCGTAACTTTTTTAAAGGTTTTGATTTTTTGATGATTTTTTTCAAAATTTAACTCGGAAATTTGGAGGGGTTTTGAACATTGTGTTTAAAACATTGAACTGAACATTGTGTTTAAAACATTGAACTGAACATTGTGCTCTTTCATTATGATTAAAAGCAATAGGCTGCCAGTATTCACGGATTGTGAATTTTGTATCAAATTCCATTTGAATCGCTCCATTCGTTCGTAAGATATCGTCTCTACAGACTCACTGACACACACACACACACACACATACTTTCACACACACACACACACGTACAGACAGACATCACCTCAAAAATGTTCGATTCGTGATCAGGGATGCTTGAAACGTGCTCTCCCGTCGAAAATTCGAATTCGAATTTTCGACCTCCTCGCAATGCTTTCCTTATACATTATGTATATGAGGAAAGTAATAATGATAAAATATATACTGTATCATAGATATTTTTCGGACTACACGATTTGCAGAAATAGTGATCCAAGTTACGTCATTTCCGGTGTAGAATTTTCTGGTATGCTATATAAGTAGAATTGCATTTTTGATGCCTTTTGCTTGGTGCTTATTGTTTGCAAATATTTTGCTATACTAATGTTTTTACAAAATAATTTTTTCCTTGAAATATCTATTAGAACTCAGATGAAAACTTATTTGGATTTAGTATCTAATTTTTATTGGAATTAGAGGGGGTTATTATGGATTTCCATTTTTGGCTATTTATCCATTTACAGTTCACAATTTTTCATTTTTTTAAAATCTATTTACCAAGATTGACTCTAAATAGGGCTTTGAATGTAACCGATATGGATTCAGCATCAAATTTTAATTTTAGAGTAGGTATTATAGTTCACTAAGAATTTTCACTTTCGTCTTCTTTCCAAGTTCTGATTCAAAATTTCCCTTTAAACATCTATTTTTCAGGATTGGCTATAGATGGAGCTTAGATAATCACTGATATGGATGCATTAAATTCGGGTAGGGGGAAGGGACTCACTAAAAATTTACACTTTCTGTTCTGGAGATGTCACTCTTAATTTAAAAAATTCCCATTTTCCTTGAAATTCGGGATCTACTATACATGTAGCTTATTTCCCGGGATCTGCTATAGATACAGCTTATTTCTCGGGATCTGCTACGGATATAACTTAAATGATGACTGATATGGATTTAGCTTCAATTAATTCTATAGGAGATTGAGGGTTTACTAAGGATTTCGATTTCTGGACCTTTTTTTCGCATCCTGTTAAAAAAAATTAAACATGTATTTCTTAGAAGTGTATATATACAGAGCTAATGAATGATGATTAATATGAATTTATCATTACATTTAGAAGGGGATAGGGGGTTCAATAATCATAAAGCTTAAATTCCCTGAAACATTTATTTCCCAGGATTGACTATCGATAGAGCTTAGATGATGACTGATACAGATTCTGCATTAAATTTCTGAGTGTGTAGAGTTTCACTAAAAATTTTTATTTCCAGGTCTGTAGATGTCTCTTATGGTTTTAACGAAAATTCGTATGACCGTACGAAATAAGTATACTAAAGATAATCAAAATGCTTAACAGATAATTCCGTAAAATTGTATACACGTCCTTTGCCGCCACACAACGATTCCTTCATAAATTTAGTGTACATTATTATATCATGAAACGAATTTATCTAGATGAAATTTATAGGTCACATTGAAGCCACATTGCGAGAAATGTTTTACTTTCTGAACTTCGCTTGTATCTATCTCTTTGTTATTTTACGCAAAATATTGAATATGTTATCAAATTTCGGCATATTAACTATGTTGGATCAGGAGCAGTGACATGATAAACTTCACGATTGTTTGCAACTACCTCCCCATCGCAAAAGTTATCTTCGTGGAATTGGTTATTGTGCCTATACGGGGTGTCCAAAATAGATTGAAACGCTCTCTAAATTCTTTACCTGTTGGAGATAAGTGGCCAATGTAAATTGCAGAAAGGTTGAAAGTAAGGTAGGAAATAAGACTAAGTTAATGAAATAGTCCTCCCATTCATTTTCAAAAAGTTGCACTTTTTAAATTTTTACACGACCCCCTTAGACAAATTTGGTCAATCAGAAAATTTTTATTTTTAATGCAGCAAGATCATTAAAAAACCCGCATACCTGTATCTTTCAAATCAACTGAATTATGATAAAGGAAAAAATCTGACTTATGCCATTTTTCCGTGCCATGTGAAAGGCTATTTCATCGGTGAAAATAGGGATCATAAACAAATTGACGGTGGATATTGTTTATATCAAAAATACGTTAATATGTGTCAAAAATTTTTATCACAAATGCATCTAAATAAAGCATTTCACAGACAGATATAATATAATGCAGCGGTACTCACTACGCGTTTGGTACATAATTTAAATATGCATACATTGATTTTTTTGTGATATATCACAAATTTACATTTCTAATTTGATATAGGGTCCCCATTCACAATGTTCAATTTTCAATTAAATATAACTCGCTCAATTTTAAAAATACAGATATGCGGGTTTTTTTAATGATCTTGTTGCATTAAAAATTTAAATTTTCTGGTTGACCACATTTGTCTAAGGGAGGTCGTATAAAGTAAAATATGTCAATGGACAAAATATTTAAAATCCAGATAAAGTAGTTAAGAAAACTAGAAATGACAAGATAGAAAAATACCAGTGA
The DNA here is from genome assembly GCA_951213105.1 of Amaurobius ferox. Classification (NCBI taxonomy): domain Eukaryota; kingdom Metazoa; phylum Arthropoda; class Arachnida; order Araneae; family Amaurobiidae; genus Amaurobius; species Amaurobius ferox. Next base: position 101,393,611 of record OX578136.1, read on the forward strand.
AAACAAAATGTAAAAAGTAATGGTACTACAATAAAAGGAAATGATGGCAAAAAATGGATAAAGTGTTGGAAACAAAAAATGTTAACTAACTAGACTTAGGGGAATATCCACCACTTCTTAAACATAGGATTTATCACCGTCCGAAAAATACAGCTTAAAAAAAGTAGATTTCTCTTCCTGACTAGTACAAATATTTTGATAGAAAAAGACTCGTATTGGGTTGTTCGCAATATAACTGATTTTGGGTGTTTAATCATATAATTGTGAGTAACTAGTAACTTTGATGTAATATAACTTTGATGTAATAACTTTGTAGCAACTTTGATGTGATACACTAGAATTTTTGATGTAGTGTAATTTTGAGTTTTACTGAAGCCCCGAACTAATTTAGAAATGTTTAAAGTTTCCGCTTGTGAAGTCTACGGATGTGATGGAGAAGGAATAAAATGGTTTCCAACAGGATGTTTTGAAAGTGTGGGAGTACGGTTGAAATCTGTTGAAGAATTTGTTATCATTTTGATGACCTCCGCTATTTTAGCAGCAGAATAATTTACCATTTCTTAAAGAGTATGAGCAGAACCAATTTCATAGGCTTTAGGATATAGCGTATTAATAATTTTTGACTGTCTAAATCAGCTTTTCAAAGAGTTTTTCAGACAACATCTTGATAAAGTTAGGTATTCGCACTTTGAAAGATAATGATGAAAACTGTTCCTCAAAAACCGAAATCAAAATATACTTTAAATAACAAACTCTTTCACAATAAAAATCACTTGCGATTGTTGGCGTACAAACAATACGCACTTTCTTTATAAGAGCAAATATAAAAAATAAAAAAAGATTAGAGGTTAATTATTTCAGATGCATGATGGGTCCTTATAGTCAGGTAAGAAAAGCTGTGAGTACTAACTTCAAGATTGTATTGAAGTGTTGATTATATAGAAGTGTTATTTCATATACAGCAAGCAATTTTGCATAATCTTTCGCTTTTTTCTGTCTGGGCGAAAGAGCTAAATCATTCAATATAAATAAGTGTCACATAACTTTTTGTCTGATTTTATTAAGTGCGAACCGTGTATATTCTAATAATTATATTAACAATTTATTTTGATAGCATTAATTAAATACTCAAATAATTCGAATAAGAATTACATTGGTAGAACGTAATTCTTATCTTTTAATTCTGTAAAAATTAAAATGTTTTATAATTTTGAGAAAAAGATGATACATTTCCTACCTACATTTTTTTGCATTTCCTTCTCAAACATTTTCTGAGATGAAATCAAAACTGAATTTAGTCTCCCAGTCAAGAATAAAAGTTCTATTTACTCTTCTTCCACGGGAGAAATACGAATAATATTTCCAATCACCTTAAAATATCCCTTCGTGCAACAGTTTTTCTATCCCCTGGGCGAACGTTGACATTTTGAAAGATTGAAGAAATGGGCGAAGACTTTGGGAATTGACTTTGTTTGTTTATAGGCTTCCTTTGCTTTTGAAAATAAATATATTTGTACTACTGTAATACTTCAGTATAACATTAAAATATTATTTATTTATTTATAGCAGTGGCTTTAAAGATCACTGTGGTAATACGATTAATTTAATTCCACAGGTACTATAGTCAAATATATATGTTCAACAAAAGTAATTTTGAGTGTATATTCCGCGTATCGTGGTAAAATGCATTAATGAAACAAATTGATCGAACTATTTTCAATTATAAAGAATAAACAAGGAAGGTTCTGTAATACGCTCAAAATTTTGAAAGTAACTTTCTAATGGATTTACACATTTTTGGTATCCTAGAAAAAGTAATTTACAGATTCAGCATGACATATCTGTCCATGTGTTTCCGTCTGTGCTATGCATATACCTACTCTATGTAAAAGTATTCGAATATTTTCGTGAAATTAATTTGGCATAAGGGCCAGTATTACCCAGATACGCATTACCTTGGCACTATTTAAATTTTTACACAAATAAAAAAAATAATTAAATAATACTAATAGGGCATTTTTACGAAATGGTGTAAAAATTTTAACATTGAATTAAAATAAACAAGTGTGTAAATGTATAAAATAAACTTTTTTATGTCTCACATAGTTTTGGATAAAAGAAAATAATGAAACCATTTTAAATCCGCTATGATAAGGCCTATATTTTCATTTTGTGCATTTATTGCAATGTGGAGTCACTTAAAAATAATGTGCAAAAATAAGGGCGTTGACAATTTGGTGATTCAAAAATAAATTATTTTAAAAATGCAAATTCAGGTAAATTTTAAGTACGTCTACGTGTGTTATTATTTAAAATAAAATAAAATTTTACGAGTATAAAGAATGGAATAGAGAAAAATAATTTAATTTTATAGGGAAATTCCTGTGTTATCACCATGAGATTATCTAATTTTGATCTAATTGTAAGAAAATCCATTTGAAAGATATAAGCAATCCCTTTGGATATGAATTTTTACTGTAATGTGTATATTTTTCTTAAATAAATTAATGCTCTTATGGTGTATATACACGTACATAAATACTTACAAAAACTCCCTTAGGCACCATTATGAACACCATGTATTTGCAATAATTTTGTTACATAAGTTTTTCAAAATCACCAGTTTCTAGTTTTTCGTAAAAAGCAACACTTTTGTCTTTTTATATTATGAAAAAACAAAATATTTAGATAAAAATATAAAAATAAAAATATTTAGATAAAAATATAAAGATAAAAATATTTAGATAAAAATATAAAAATATTAGTAGAATTTGTTTCAGTTCAACTTAAAATAGTTTTTTCAATTTTAGAAACAACAAATCTTTTCCATGCAGTCTTTCGTTTTTGCTTCCTCCTCAATCATTTCTCTGTCCTCAGCGTTGAACTCTAAACTGAATTAGCTTTAGTGAAGGGTAAAATTTCCACTTATTCTCTCATCACAGGAAGAAATCAGAACATAAATCCAGTCACTCTAAAATATCACCTCATGGAACGTATTTTACATCCCTTAGGGAAACGTTGACATTTTGAAGGATTAAGGAACTCGAGAAAGACGTTATGAAATCAATATACGTGTTTTGACTTTCTATTTACTTTGGAAAAGAAAAACAATTATGCTGTTGTAATACTCTCCAAATTATTAATCTCAATATGAACAAGAAAGATCAATCATGTATAAGCATTGATTATGAAACACTTTCCAACTGAAATGCAATTTCATTTAAAAATTTCAAAAATGTGATACATTCAGTGGTGATATCTTTTACATTATCACAGTACTACAGTAATTTATTATACTTAAATATTTAAAACTGTATCGAAATATAAATCATCTGATTCTCTATGCAAAATCAATGAAAATTTCATTCATATAACTTGTATTCCATACTCCAGAGCTAAATAATTTTGTGTGAAAAAAATTCAGCAATTCTTATGTAACTCACCTTACAATCGCTTGAGATATTCGCTTGAAATATTCTGCTTAAGTTAAAATTAGGCTTCGTTGAAGAAATAATAAAAGTTTAGGGATAATTTAAGATCACAACTATTGTAATTGCGTAGGCACGGAATTTAGATACACAGATAATAAACAGATACACAGATAATATATATGTGTGTGTGTGTGTATGTATTCAAAGTATTGGAATCGTGCCGAAGATCGGAACTCGAATTTTCGAAGGATCTACACGTTTTGGGACTTCTAGAACACGAAAAAACTATTTTTAGGAAGAGCTCTGTGTATGCAAGGGTGTATCTATGTATGTTTCTGTGAGGATATTACATCCACTCTAATTAAAAAACTGATGGACCGAATTTCATAAAATTTGATAGGTATGTTTTTTGTGGGAAACCCTGATGTTCATTAGATTATAGTACGATTCGTAATAAAAGAATCTGACTTCTTTGCGAAATGGTCGACAGAAATTGCCTTTATCCACTCTAGCTAAAAACTAATGGAACAAATTTAACAACATTTGGCGTATAATATTTCAATAACCTACAAGTGATTTATATACCAAATTTAACAAAATTTGGTATATAAATCATTTGTAGGTTATTCTAGTACGATTCGGGAAAAAGGAACAGGCCAGTTTTGCGAAATGACCCGCAAAAATCGTTAAATATAAAAATAAAAGGCTACGCGTGCTCAATTATGTCAATTAAATTCCTATTTTATATGTTATTTTTGACAGCAAAAATAATAAGACTAACCCCATTACTCTAGGACTAGCCGTTCTTGATATATTCTAGGTTTTTTGCGTTTTCGCTACGCCACCTTTGAAAATAAGTCCAGCTATCAAATGAGAACCACATTTAAGTTTAACGTGCAAATTCAATGTCATTTAAAATACGTGTGGCTGTTATTTTGTGCAGATAAACTCAAATTATTATTGAAGAAATAAAGAGAAGGTGAATATGAGTCTGCAGGAAAAGACATGTGCTGCCCACATCAGAGTTTGTAACAATATTACAACAATGATTTATAGAAGTAAACGGGGATTATTTGCAGACCATTTCGAAAAAAATGTAGGATCTATATTTAAAGATCCACCAAATTTTTGTAGAATAAAATGTTCAACAAATTTAAGCTGTGTACCAAATTTTAACTCACTAGGACGCAGGAAAGTGCATTAAAAATGTCATCAAATAAGTATATCATGAAGAATTATATAAAATTGAAAAAAAAAATTTAAAAATTGTTATCTACCAAATTTATTTTAAAATGTGAAGCCTCTCTCAGATACAAAATAATTAGACTCTTGGAAAGATATTTATTATATAATATATTACTCTTTTCTTTCTGGAGGATATCCCAAAGTCAGAATTTAATTGAATTTGCTTTTCTCCCTATATTAAATAATTTTTTATTAAAAAACTACCTAACATATTTTACTGAAAATTTTTTATCTAATTTATGGGATAATTTGAATATTTCCTAAAAATTTCGAAGCAATTTGTGCATTTTAAATTTGCTTAAAAGATGTTTGAAAAATTAGGTCCTATAGGGTTCAATGTATTTCATTTTTTCAACCCGGTTTCAATAAAAAACTATTTGGGTGATATTATTTATTTATATTCCCATAGGTCCCACAGACCGTATGAAAAACATATTAAGATTTCATTTTGATAAAGTCATTTTTACGGCAGTTATCATGCTAACGGACAGACAGACAGACAGACAGACAGAATGAACAAAGTCATAAACACTTTTCAACTATGTTGTAAAGTGTTAAAAATTAAAGGCCTGTTCTTCATGTAATCAAACCTTTATTTATGATTCTATAAATATAGACAGATAATTTTTTTTTCTGGTAAATAGTTTGAAGAAAATAGTGTTGTTACGCTCTGACACAAAGAAACAAGAAAGATCAATCATGCATAAGCATTGATTATGAAACACTTTCCAACTGAAATGTAATTTCATTTAAAAATTTCTAAAATGTGATTCATTCAGTGGTAATATATTTTACATTATCACAGTACTACAGTAATTTATTATACTTAAATATTTAAAACTGTATCGAAATATAAATCATCTGATTCTTTATGCAAAATCAGTGAATATTTCATTCATATAACTTGTATTCCAGACTCCAGAGCTAAATAATTTTGTGTGAAAAAAATTCAGCAATTCTTATGTAATTCATCTTACAATCGCTTGAGATATTTGCATTCTGCATATGTTAAAATTAGGCTTCCTTGAAGAAATAATAAAAGTTTAGGGATCATTTAAAATCACAACTATTGTAATTGCATAGGCGCGGAATTTAGATACACAGATAATACACAGATAATATATATGTGTATGTGTATGTACTCAAAGTATTGGAATCGTGCCGAAGATCGGAACTCGAATTTTCAAAGTATCTACACGTTTTGGGACTTCTAGAAAACGAAAAAACTACTTTTAGGAAGACGTCTGTGTGTGTAAGGGTGTATCTGTGTATGTTTCTGTGTGTCTGTGTGGATATTACATCCACTCTAATTGAAAAACTAATGGACCGAATTTCATACAATTTGGTAGGTATGTTTTTTGTGGGAAATCCTGATGTTCATTAGATTATAGTACGATTCGTAATAAAAGAATCTGCCTTCTTTGCGAAATGGCCGCAGAAATTGCCTTTATCCACTCTAGCTAAAAACTAATGAACCAAATTTAACAAAATTTGGAGTATAATATTTCAATAACCTACAAGTGATTTATATACCAAATTTAACAAAATTTTGTATATAAATCATTTGTAGGTTATTCTAATACGATTCGGGAAAAAGGAACGGGCTTTTTTTGCGAAATGGCCAGCAAAAATCGTTATATATAAAAATAAAAGACTACGTGTGCTCAATTATATCAATTAAATTCCTATTTTATATGTGATTTTTGACAACAAAAAGAATAAGACTAACCCCATTACTCTAGGACTAGCCGTTCTTGAGATATTCTAGTTTTTTCGCGTTTTCGCTACGCCACCTTTGACAATAAGTCTAGCTATCAAATGAGAACCAAATTTAAGTTTAACGTGTAAATTCAATGTCATTTAAAATACTTATGTTGTGCAGATAAACTCAAATTATCATTGAATAAATAAAGAGAACGAATATGAGTCTGCAGAAAAGACATGTGCTGTTCACATCAGAATTTTTAACAATATTACACCAATGATTTATAGAAGTGAACGGGGATTATTTTCAGGCCATTTCGAAAAAAATGTATGATCTATATTTAAAGATCCATCAAATTTTTGTCGAATAAAATGTTCAACAAATTTAAGCTGTGTACCAAATTTTAACTCTCTAGGACGTAGGAAAGTGCATTTAAAATGCCATCAATTAAATTTATCATGAAGAGTTATATAAAATTTAAAAAAAATGAAAAATTGTTATCTACCAAATTTATTTAAAAATATGAAGCCACTCCCATATGCAAAACGTTTAAACAAATGGAGAGATATTTATTATATAATATCTCTCTCTTTTCTTTCTGGAAGATATCCCAAAGTCAGAATTTAATTGAATTTGTTTTTTTCCCTATATTAAATAATTTTTTTAATTAAAAAACTACTTAACATATTTTACTGAATTTTTTTTATATATTCTATGGGATAATGTGAATATTTCCTAAAAATTTTGAAGCAATTCGTGAATTTTAAATTTACTTAAAAAATGTTTGAAAAATTAGGTCCCATAGGGTTCAATGTATTTCATTTTTTCAACCCGGGTTCAATAAAAAACTAATTGGGTGATATTATTTATTTATATTCCCATAGGTCCTACAGACCGTCTGAACAACATACTAAAATTTCATTTTGATAAACTCACTTTTACGGCAGTTATCGTGCTAACGGACAGACAGACAGACAGACAGACAGACAGACAGACAGACAGAATGAACAAAGTCATAAACACTTTTCAACTTTGTTGTAAAGTGTTAAAAACTGATGTAAGCAGCACATGATTTTTACTACATAATGCAATGTCAATTACTACATAATGCAATTTAGTTTTTTAATACAAAATAATGCTGCATAAGATCCACAGCACGATGTTTTGAATTTTGAAAAGTACACTAGCATTTGGCGCTTTTCTGAATAACAGCATGTAAAACTAGTTCAAAGTGAAAAATTAACTTATATTTCATGCAAATCTAACTTGACAATTGATATATTGCACATGGAACCTACCAAGTAATATAGTGCATATATTAAAGGTTGCTCATTATTAATTCATCAATTTGACATTTTCCTAACTTTAGAGTTATTTTTTGCCAATATGGCAAAAATATCGACATTTTGACACCATTTAAAAAATAGCTAAGTTGGCTATATTTTGACAAATTAATCACCAAGACCGCCAGATTTATTGCCAAGTGTTACATATTTGAGGATATTTTCTGCTTTTAAATTTTATGTAATTTTTCAGATAATTTAATTCGAAAAACGAGCAATACCTCAAGAGTTCTTGCTAGTGTTCTAAAGTTTGTTTCATTCGTTTTTAAATAAAAATTTGCGAATAAAATAGTTATTTATTTAATACTTGAATATTTTTATGATGCTTTCAAAAATTCATCCGAAAATTTGGACTTCTTCCGAACATTTCATCGAATTTAAAATCAATAAACTTCCAATATTCACAGATTGAAATTTTTGTTCTAAATTTTGATCGAAATGCTCCATTCTTTCATGATATTACCACTTCCATATACTCCTGGACATACGCACTAACATACATGCAGATGGACATACATACACACATGGACATCACGTTCGAAACGTTCATTTCGAGTTCAGCGATGCTTGAAACGTACTCCTCCGTCGAAAAATAAATTCATATTTTCGACCCTATCGCAATAGTTTTTTATGCATAGTATAGAATGCATGTAGATAAAATAAAGACAACGTATTTAAGTTCTTACAAATTTGTTTAAATTACGCAAACAATTGAATTTCAATAAAGTAACAGACGATTTTTATTGAATTTCTTTTAATCAGAATGTTATATAACAATATTAGGGAAATTAACAAAAAGAATAATAAAATATTTTAAATGGTTTCAGAAATTTAACATGTGATTTCAGGAATTGTTTATATTTTCAGTTATTTATGTCAGTTATTCCATTTTCAAAGTGAACATCAAGATATCTCATTTTTAGTAATTTTATTAATGGGAGTGTAGAATGTTCTATTATATGCAGTTATATAATTATCAACAATATATTCTTAAACGTAGTAATTCATAGAGTTTTTAGGGGTTGTTGTTGAGACCCAGACCGTCTGACCTACCAGAAAGGTGTAAGATAGAGATTTTAGGAGTGAAGAACTTTTTAATTTTTTTTAACAAAACATGATGTTTAATGCTTTTGTAACTCGTATTATAATACAATTTTCAACCCTATGCCACAATTCTTAATTAGTAGTTATATTAAAGTGGAAATTATAGATTCATAAGGAGAATCCAATCTCAACATTGAATCTCTCAATTTAAACCCTACAAATAGGTAGTAATATGGTACATTACTGCATTTGTAAACGCTTCTATAAAGATATTTTAAAAGACTCAGATACCTGATATTTCTATAAACCTACACAAGTTAAAAAATATAAATCAGTTAAAGTTCTGCTTATATGTATCGTAATTGCTGATGGCCAAACTATATTTCAGTTTTTATAACTGATTATCTTTGTTTTTATAACTGATTATCTTTAAATACAAGGTGTCATTTTGCTTATTATGAGATAAACAAAATAAATGTTGAAAAATAAAATAAATGTCGAAAATTGCCTTCAAATCTCCTTCATATAGTCGACTTAATTGTTGTTATAAAGAAATCCAAAACTGAATTTTATTTGTTTTTACCCAAATTTGGCGAATTTTCGAATCATTTGATGGGCACCGCAGTATCATTTTCACCTTTCTAAATTGATTAACAAAAATTAAATACCTTATTAACGTATTAGAAATATAATTAGAATTTGTATTTTGAGTTTTAAGAATCTATTGATTGGAACTCAAGCAATTGGTATTATAAACATTTAGTTTCTAATGATTAAAATTATTTAATATATAGACTATATTGCGTAGAGGATGCCAACAATGTTTACTAGAGAGATGTTAATTATTAAGTTAGATCTGCGCAAAATATAAATTATTTTGAAATTTAAAAATAGTTTTTCATGCTGTTACCGCATAAGGCTCAAAATTTTAATGAATAATTCAATGTCAAAAACTTTGTTCTGTAGAACATACATATGATTCTTTCACTGTGAAAGAAATAATTCATTGCATTATTTCATTAGGGAAAGTCATGGCAAATACCTATTTTAAATTTTACCTTCCTTTTACTTCACTTTTAAGTTATTTTAATTCTGTGACCTCAAGTTTATTACTTACCCTACATGAATACTACAATATAAAACACTGAGACAGAGTGAGAAGTTCGAATTCTATTTTTCCATTTCTATTTTTCCACGGATTTTCACGTTTTCAGCATTCCTGAAATCAGGTCGAACCTTTTTGGGGTCATATCTATGTCCATGACACTGTCAGCGCGTTGTTTAAAAAACAAATGGGGTGTTTGAAATGATATTTGGTAGAATTATCACAATATGTAAATACTTAAACCCTATTGATTGTGATCGTGATCAAATGTTAGGAAACTCCAAATGTTTAAAATGATTTTTAGAACAATTACGATATCCAATCATGTCTAATAAACAATCATTTGTGATTGTTTACAAGAAAATGGTGTCGTTGTCGGAAATTTCAAAATTGAGTTTAGGGCCATGTCAAGTGAAGCTTTTTAGGCTGATTCTAAAAACCAGAATCGCATGTCTTTGCAATAATTACAGTTCAACTTACAAATTTTGCATTATAATTAAAGACATTATAACGGAGAAAACAATTTGAAAGTTTTTGGATTAATAGCAAGGTTAGCTAGTTTGAACGTCATTGGTAAAAAGTTTGGTTTAAGCAATAGTTCATTTTTATATTTTTGTTTAAACCATGGTTTTCTTAGAGGGGGGGCTAAACACAATTTTATTCAAACCCGGTTGATAGAACAAAATTCCATTTTAGGAATTAATAACATGCAGATATTTAAACCACGCAGGTTTAAACCATGGTTTAAACCAATGTTTAAACCGAGTTTTTGTGAGTAGTATTTTTAAACCCGGTTTGTTTCCAATCCCGGTTGATAGAAAAATATAATTTCTCGGAATTTGCAACAGGCAGAGCATAATGAAAACCTTTCCCGTATTTGATAAGGATGCAGCTACAGAAATCCATTAAAAACTAAAAAGGGTACAGTTCTGGGTATAATGGCTATAAACCACGTTATCTCAGAAACATAATTTCTGACAACTGAACCTTTTTTCTGTAAGCCATCACATTTCATAAATTATATATTTTGAGAAAACAAGTAAGACCCATTTTAGAACTTTGAAATTTAACTGTTCTCGACATATTATAAAATTTTGAATAAAATTATTAAAAGTCACTTCAAATGAATGAAACATTATTATTAAATAAGATGAAATCCTAGTAATTAAAGTTCATTGCTATAAATACAATTCGTTTATTTAGTAACGCAATTCATGCAAATTCATTTTTTCAAAGCTTAAAAACTGTATTAAATAAAAGTGTGAAAATTATTCTAAAACACAAAAATAGATTTAAACTAACTCATCAAGTAAAAATGAAATTTTCAAAGAAAATTAACTTTCTGTATATAAATTCTCTTGTTGCACCAGTCTCTTATTTTTTAACAGTCGATTATTTCAAGATTATATTATATCAATGATAGCAATTAATGCATTTTATATTAAGGGAAAATGTTTTAAATATTTACATACACTATATGGCCAAATGTATCCTGACAGGCCTCCGGAGAAGTGGATGTGGCTATGTACGTCATAGCACGAGATAAAAGTGAGCACCACAGCCTCGGACTGTCATAAACATGTGTTATAAAGACAATCAGTAAGTCGGCAGAGTTGAGTGAGTTTGTACGTTTCATGACAATTGCATGCCATCGTTGCAACAAATCGATTCATGATATTTCGGCATTGGTGTAGGTGCCTCGATCAACTGTAAGTGATGTCATTGTAAAATGAACACGATTGGGATCTACAACTGCAGGAAAACGAAGTGGTAGACAGCAGATACTCAACTCACGGTTCGCAGTCGTCGAACCCTGAAGTGGGTGGTGCTGAAAAATCGCAAGGTCACTGGTGAGTTTCAAAATGCATCTGGCGTCGTTCGCAGCACCATGACTGTTCATTGGGAGCTGAAAATTAGGTTTCCACGGTTGGGCAGCCGCTCATAAGCCCAACATCAGCACGGTCAATGCAAATTGTCGGTTGCAGTGACGCAATTCTTACCGCCATTGGACTGTGGAGCAGTGAAAAAAAGTACTTTGGATTGACGAGTCCCGATACACTGTCTGGCAGTCCGACGGACGCTTCTGGGTTTGTCGGATGCCAGACGAACGCTTCCTGCTTGAGTGTATTGTGCCAATTGTAAAGTTTGGTGGCGTTGTCGCTATGGTTCGGGGCTGTTTTTCGTGGATCGGCCAAGGGCCCCTTAGTTCCTGTAGCGAGAAACATGAATGCTGCAATGTATGTTGGCACTCTTGACAACTCTGCACTTCCAACTCTCGGGCAACAGTTCGGGAAGGATCATTTCTGTATCAACAAGATGACTGTTCATCCATACAGCGACGGTCCATACAGACGTGGTTTGCAGAGATGGGTGTTGAAAAATTAGACTGGCCTTTACCGAGGCCAAATCGTTCGTCTGCCGAGGCAGTATCCACAGTAGTTCTCATCGTCATATGGAAGGCAATTCCTGTTGAAATATTTCAAAAGCTGGTAGAAAGTCTCCCCAGAAGAGTGCAGGCTGTGATTTAGGCAAAAGATGACCCAGCGTTCTATTAATATTTGCAATATGCCTGTTTGATTCCACAACGGTAGGTGTCCGGATACTTTTGGCCATAGAGTGTTGAAAACCCAGGCCACCCGACTTACTCTAGGATATGAGCATCAGTTGAGTGGTCCGTGGCCATAGAGTGTTGAAGACCCAGACCGTCCGACTCATCCTGAGGACATGAGAAACAAATTGGACGGCCGGTAGGGGTGGCCATAGAGTGTATAATAACTAAATAAACAGCACTGTAAAATTTTCGGTTGTAAGAAATCCTGCTTATAAAAATCAAATTAGGCAAGGAGCTTCACCAATTGATAATAATTCGCATTATATTTATTAATTCAATGTCGATAATATATGTCTATGAGTTCTGTATGAGGATATTAACTAAAGCATTTTTGTAATTGTTTAATAGATTATAAATAAATGAAATTTAGATTAATTTAAGTGACTATTGATATACTAATTTAAAATAATTCAATGTTTCAATGGGAAATTGAATCTCCTATTTCTAGCTGAAGAAGAAATTATTTATCCAATAAGCTATTTCAACGATTATTTTTACCTTTATATTTAAAGTAGATCCTAAATTCTCTTTCTGCAAATTTAGATTAAGCTACATTTTCTGATCTGTTCAATCCCCCTCATTCCTTTATTTTCTAAAAATATAATTGCATCCTTTTCGTCACAACAAAGAACTGAAATTGTTTTCATAATTCGTAGATCTTGAGAAACTTTCAATATTGGTATTTATTCAGACCTAAATCATCTATTAAGTTGCTCATGCGTCATTGTAAAAAAATATTTTTTCCACTCGGATTCAAAACTGCAATATCCAGTTTAGACAGATGACTCTCCATCCTCTGAATCACTCGGAAAATAATATTCTTCTAATTTATTTTTTTTTATGAAGTAGATCCTACAAACTCTAGATTTATTTATTTAGACTGTTAAATAAAAAAAACTTTTGATTCATTTCTGAGAGTGTTGATGAATGATTCATTCATTCATAAGATTTGATAAATGAGATTCATTTATGAAACTGCTAATAAATGCATTCTATATTAATATATGAGACTAAATAAGTGCCTGTAGTCGAACGTTAGACTCGTTTATGAAAGTGTTGTTAAATTAACTCAAGATTAGTTTATGAATCTGTTGTTAAATAACATTCATTCAACAGCAAACGCATGACAATAAGTAAATTTATTTATAAGCTGCTTCAGATGAGATTTTATTTATTTATTTATTTATTTATATTTTTTATTTATACATTTTAAGTGGATACAACAGATATAATTAAATTACAGTGACCACTAAATACAAAATGTACTGACATGAGTAATGCATGACAATAAGTAAATTTATTTATAAGCTGCTTCAGATCAGATTTTATTTATATATTTATTTATTTATATTTTTTATTTATACATTTTAAGTGGATACAACAGATATAATTAAATTACAGTGACCACTAAATACAAAATGTACTGACATGAGTAATGCATGACAATAAGTAAATTTATTTATAAGCTGCTTCAGATCAGATTTTATTTATATATTTATTTATTTATATTTTTTATTTATACATTTTAAGTGGATACAACAGATATAATTAAATTACAGTGACCACTAAATACAAAATGTACTGAACATAAAATACCAACATACTAAACTGTAAACATGTCAAGCGCATTAAAACTTTCATTTCTACTTTCCTTATATATATAATGTATAAAGAAAGTATTGTGATGGGGTCGAAAATTCAAATTCGAGTTTTCGACGGGAGAGCACGTTTCAAGCATCCCTGATCACGAATCAAACATTTTTGAGGTGATGTCTGTGTGTGTGAGTGTGAAAGTATGTGTGTGTGAGTGTGTGTGTGTGTGAAAGTATGTGCGTGTGTGTGTGTGTCAGTGAGTCTGTGGAGACGATATCTCACGAACGAATGGAGCGATTCGAATGAAATTTGGTAAAAAATCATCAAAAAATCAAAACCTTTAATAAAGTTACGCAAATAGACATTTCTTATGTAATTTTTCCATAGAAAACGATTGACATAAACTTTAGAACGCTAGCATGAACCGTTCTCGAGATATTGCACATTTTTCAACAAAATGTATAAAAAAATCCTATAAATTAAAAAAATATATATTAACTATTGAGAAACATGTTCACTTTTCATATGCAATATCATGCGATAAATTTGGTGACATTATTCTCGTGGATCTAGCTCGTTCCATTCATAAGAAAAGATACTTTGGGTAATACATTTGTATTTGAACGCCAATAGTCATTTATCTGCTATAAGAATAACTTATTTCTCCGTCCATAACGCTTGGCGAGATTTTAGCGACGAGTTTGGCGAAATATCGCCATTTTGGCGACTTTTTTAAATGTTGCCAATTTAACGAAAATCTCGCCAAATGAATAAAAATGACGCTAAATGGATGAAAATGACGACTAATTAACGAAAGTTCAATATCTTGGAAAGAATATAATTATCTACTATAAGAATAACCTCTTTCTTTTTCAGTTAAAGTAGTAAATTCATTGCATTATATAAGGAGAGTCATGTGCTGTCCAAATTAGATTTTTTTTAAATTGATTATTGACATAATGCAAACAATCGTTTCAGCACAGTAAGTATTATAAAAGATCAAATTTATATACATTTATAATAATTGTGTTTAACAATAGTATTGTAGAATGATTTTTGGTCTAGCATTTGGAGAAGAATTTTTGAACACCAAGTAAGAAAGTAAAAAAAAGAAATCCATAACAATATTTATTAATTTATAGTAGAATAAGAGGTGACCATTTTAGAGCATTATACAGTTAGATAAGAGCATCAACATTGACATAAACATGAGACTCTTTTAAGATCGAGTCAAACCATTGGTCATCTGTTTGACAATGCTATCAATTTACATATGAAATTTAAAAGTATTATAAAAAATGACAATTAGATCAGTAAAATGTGTACAACGAGCTAAAGGTGAACTGTTGAAATGACAGTTATAGTTGGGAATAGTGTGTGCCCTAGCAATACTCATAACATAGCACTTTATTTAAGTGTAGTTTATTTTAGACGCACGTCATGCAGGTTTTGATTTTAATCCATATTTTTTGTCAAATTCCTTCGAATTCCGAATTCAACATTTTCATTGCCGTTTATTTTATACTTTTTTACTTATAAACTAGTGCAACCCTGTCACCTGAGCCTCTTCTCCATTCTAACGCGATGTCCTTCATGAAAAAATCATGAGATACTTTGATATTTCATGAATCAAATTATTTCCAGTGAAGATGCCGAAAAAAATCTTTCAAATATGAAATAGATTATATATATATATATATATACAAATAAAAATACAAAAAATGACTTAAAAAGCCAAACTCCCTTCCAAAAATTTAAAAGAACATTTTATATACAACGGTAAAGCGCCATGCTGCTTTATATAAGTGTATATCCAAATAATCTCCCTAAAAGGCCGTCACTTCATAAATACTCTTTTAACATCTTTATGGGTATATAGGTACTAGTCCTTTTTGGGAGATTATATATATATATATATATAGCTCGAGAGATATTATACAGAATATTTTACATAGTAAATTATGGTACATGGGTATTATGGTATAGTATGGACGGCGGTGTTACAAAGACAAGTTACTTTCAAATACATTGCGAAAAATAGATAACCATAGAAAGGTTAAACACATCAAAAGTAAAAACAGACAGTCTTTACGATGTTCGCACAATATCTAATAAATTGTATGAATAGAATCTAAGAAAGTTAATTTGGCGAGATTTTGTAAGACGAATATACGAGGCCTTTATTTAGAGCTTTCATGAAAAATGTATAATATTTACTTAAAATGCTTGAAGAAACAAGCAAAGTTAACATGACTTTTACAAATCAGCACACCCTTGCTAAAGTTTCTAAAAGCACCTTTCATTTTAACACGATTTCCCTCATAAGAAATTCATGGAATATTTTGATATTTCATGAATTCAATTTATTTCCAGTGAGTAAGAATAAAAGAATTCCTGAAATGGGGAAAAGATGAAAAAAGGAATAAAAAGGGCGTAATTCCGGTCTATGTTCTCGGTTTTAATAATCATATTGGTTTACTTAATTATGCATTAGAAATCAATCTATGTTGTTTTCAAATTTTATTCATTCAATTGCTTAAATAGCATGCAGTGAAGCCTCTCTATGACGATATTCTACAAGAAAGATTCTTATAGAGAGTTTAACGTTATACACAAGGTTGAGCACGATCTGGGCTGTAGAAGTAGCGCCTAATACACTTGATAATGGAAGTTATTTAATATGAGTGTCACATTACTACTTTCCTTATATATATAGTATGATGTATAAAGAAAGTATTGTGGCGGTGTCGGAAATTCGATTTTACGTTTTCAATGGGAGAGCACGTTTCAAGCATCCCTGAACACGAATCCAACGTTTTTATGGTGATGTCTGAGTGTATGTGTGTGCGCGCGCGCGCGTGTGTGTGTGTGTGTGTGTGAAAGTATGTGTGTGTGTGTGTCCATGAGACTGTGAAGACAGTATCTTGAGAATGAATGGCGAGATTCGAACGAAATTTGGTACAAATATTACAATCAACGAACACTGGAACCCTATTGTTTTGAACGGCAATCCAATGTTCAGAACATTGTTTCAGAACTAAGTTTTCGAATGAAATTTTGAAACAATCGTCAAAAAATCAAAACCTTGAATAAAGTTATGTAAATATTCATTTCTCATGTAATTTGTCATTATAAAACGATTGACATACAGATTAGAATGCTAGTATGATCTGTTTCCGAGATATTATGCATATTTCAAATAAATTTATCAAAAAATCACATAACATTAAAAAAATTAATTATTGTAAAATATGTTCACTTTTCATATGCAATATTATGCGATAAATTTGTTTACATCATTCTTGTGGATCTAACTCGTCCCATTCACGAGAGAAGATACTTCGGGTACTAGTTTTTAATTTGGACGCCAATAGTCATTTACTGACTATAAGAATAACCTATTTCTCGTCCATAACGCTTGGTGAAATTTTAGCGACAAATTCGGCGACATATCGCCAACTGAGCGACTTTTTTTTAAATGTTGCCAAATTGGCGAAAATGTCGAAAAATTTGTAAAAATGAAGCTAAATCAGTGAAAATGACGACTAATTGATGAAAATTTATTATCTTGGAAAGAGCGCAAGAATAGACTATAAGAATAACCTATTTATCCGTCCGTCCGTAACGCTAGGCGAAAATCTTTGCGGATGTCGCCAACCTGACGACTTTTTTAAATGTTGCAAAGTGAGGAAAATATCGCTAAATGGATAAAAATGTTGGCAAATTGATAAAGATGACGCTAAATAGGCGGTAATGATGTGCAAATTTTGAATTCCGTTATATGACGGGCATACTTTCTAGTATATAAGAAATGCTCTTCTCTCCGTGTAACTGTAACATTTGGCGATACATTTGGCGAACTTCGTGAATAATCAGGCAGAATATCGCCATTTTAGCGATACTTCGCCTCATATTGACGAAAATGTCGCCTAAGTTAATAAAAATGACTCCTAATTGAAAAATTACCTATTAAAATATTTTGATATATAATCTATATTGCTTATTGAAGATACTCTAAATACTAATAATTGTTAATTTAGAGTTGTGTGAAATATAAGCTGATTGGGTAATATGAAATATTATTACATGTTGTCATCTGGAAACGTACAATTCAACATTAAAAACACTGTACCGTGGATTTTTTTCATTTTTCCACTGTGAAAGAAGTAAATTCATTGCATTATATAAGGAAAGTCATGTGCCCACATCAGATATTTTTTAATAATATCATGTTAAACTTAAATTTTAAAATAATATTACAGATTAGGGAATATAAATTATAATAATTAATTTCTAGTTTTACTATTTAACACGTGTATTTTAACTATATATCCTATAATTTAAAAGTACATATATGTATAATGATAAAAATAAATTATGTTTTTTATTCAACAATTAAGAAACTGCTATAATGAATAGAAACAAAAACAAAACACTTAATGTATTACCAAGTTATATGTACATTAAACAGAATCTGGATCATTACACATAAAAGTAAGAAAAATTTAGTCTTTAATTAATAAGGAAAGTAATCGGTTATCTTTGTTTGATTGGTTTTCACAGATAAAACATTCGCCATACACATTTTTCAAACCATCTAGCAAATTTATATATACGTCTGGAACATTCAGTACTATAAGAATAAAATTCTGTAATGAACAACATCTACACATACCCATCAAAGCATGTGTTGGAACACACGGTGATTTAAGCCTCGCCTTCTCTCCAAGAGGAAGCATTCCGTTTCGTTTCATTCATTTATTTTTATTTTTATTTTTTCAACGGTTTCGGAGCATATGAGCAAAACCACCTCAACTTGAGATGGTAATGTTATAATTCGGAATTTGGTTTCAAACGAAAGGAACAAAATTATTTGGATATTGGAGCATTTAAAGAGTCTATTCCGTAAATGTATTTTTTAAATAGCGAGCACTTATTTAGTAACGACTTATTTAGTAATCCGGATAACGACTGGTAATTAATTTTAGTGCATAATTATAGGGAATGTTTATCTGTCTGTCTGTCTAGTTTTGTCAATAGCAGCGTTAAATTGAAGCGTCTGGCACCGGATAAATGTCTTACGTCAAGTACTTCAAGTCTCTGTTTGATGCACCTCTGTGAGATATTTTTAAAATTTGAATTATTTAAAAGTCAATAATCGTCAATTAAAAGTCAATAATCGCTTGTCTCCGCCATTTCGTCGAATCTTATAAATAAAATCTAGATTTTCTTTTATTTGACTGTCAATAAACATACTCCGGAATCATTTATTTATCCTATATTATGAATGGACTTTAGATTCCTTTATGAAAGTGTTGATAAAAAATTTAATATTATTTCAATACAGTGCTGATAAATGAAATTTATTTATGAAACTGTTAATATGTGAATTCTGGATGAGTTTATGATACAGTATGTAAGTTAACTCTAATTTTATTTATGAAACTGTTAATACTCGAATTCTGGATAAATTTATTATTCAGTTTATAAGTTAACTATAATTTTATGAGACTGTTAATACATTTTTAACAGTTTACAAATGCACTCCAGCTTTATTTATTAGATTATGAATAAAAGTACTCTGCACTCATTTATTTAGGCAGTTAAGTAAATAATATTTGAATTCATTTATGGGAAGGTATTGATAAAATATTTATTTATGAGGCTGTAAATGAACGAACTCAGGATTAATTTATGACATAGATTATAAGTGTTTAGCTTTACTTATTAGATTTTAATAAACGTATTCTGAATTCCTTCGTTTTGTCCATAAAACTAATGGACTTTAAATTCATTTATGAGAGTATTGATAAATGAACTCAATATTCGCTCATGAATGCTCTAACGAAACTCTTAAAATACAAAGTGCGCGAAAATAGGCAGATTTAATCATGAGCTTCTCTACATCAATTATTAATAAATTTTACTTTCCCTGCATGCATAGTTTAATGTATTAGGAAAGTATGGTGACGAGGCGAAATTTAAATTTAAGTTGTCGACATATTTACACATTAGGAACATTTCTGAAATCAAGGCAGATTGTTTTGAAGAGATATCAGTACATAAGTGTGTCGATGAATATAGGTGTTGGAGGATATATATACCGATGAATATAGTTTTTAGGCATGATATCTTAGAAACAAATGAGTTGTTTAGAATGAAATTTGTCACTAATATTCTAATCAATCAATCAGTAGTGTAATTTTATAATTTTAAACGCGCTCGAAAATTTGGAACCCATATATTCTTGAATGATTTTTACTTTCCTTATATACATAATGTATAAGGGAAGTATTATGACGGGGTCGAAAATTCGAATTCGAGTATTCGACGGGAGAGCACGTTTCAAGCATCCCTGATCACGAATCAAATATTTTTGAGGTGATGTCTGTGTGTGTGTGTGTGTGTGCGTGTGTGCGTGTGAAAGTATGTGTGTGTGTGTGAAAGTATGTGTGTGTGTGTGTGTGTGTGTGTGTCAGTGAGTCTGTGGAGACGATATCTCACGAACAAATAGAGCGATTCGGATGAAATTTGATACAAAAATCACAATCCGTGAATACTGGAAGCATATTGTTTTTAAATGTAACGAATGTTTAGAACGCCCCCCCCCCCTAAATTTTCCAGTGAAATTTTGAAAAAATCATCAAAAAATCAAAACCTTTAATAAAGTTATGCAAATAGGCATTTCTTATGTAATTGTTCCTTAGAAAATGATTGACATAAACTTTAGAACCCTAGCATGAACCGTTCTCGCCATAATGTAATATATTTTTTTAAAAAATATCAAAAAATCCCATAAATTAAAAAAAATATATTAACTGTTGAGAAACATGCTCACTTTTCATATGTAATATCATGCGATAAATTGGGGGACATCATTCTCGTGGATCTAGGTCGTTCCATTCATGAGAAAATATACTTTGAGTAATACTTTGGTATTTTATCGCCAATAGTTATTTATCTGCTATAAGAATAACTTATTTATCCATCCATATTGCTTGGCGAGATTTTGGCGCCGAATTTGGCGGAATGTCGCCAACTTGGCGACTTTTTTAAATGTTGTGAAATTAACGAAAATCTTGCCAAATTGATAAAAATGACACTAAATCAATGAAAATGACGACAAATTGACGAAAATTCAATACCGTGGAAAGAATATAAATATCTACTATACGAAAAGCCTATTTTTTATTGTAAAAGTAGTAAATTCATTGCATTATATAAGGAAAGTCATGTGCTGCCCACATCAGATTTTTTTAATAGTATTACAATCAGAACGTGTTGTATAAAAAAGATAAATGGTAATAATAGTTAATCATAATAAATAAACAACCATAATATATATGATATAAGAACCATAATATATAATATATATGATATATGTTCTAAACTGAATCCATTCAGTTTAGAACGTTAGCATACAATGTCTGGAGATATTGCATATTTTTCAGACACAATTATAAAAAAGTTAGATAAAATTAATTAAATACTAAATTAAAATACTGGTTTTCCATGTGAAATAGTATGCGAGATATTTTTGATGTCATTCTTTTGGACCCAGCACATTGAATTCACAGAAAAGGACACTATTTCCTGATTTCAATATCGAATTATTTCAGTTCTTAATGTTTACTAATTTTACTTAATATTTATTAAATGCCAATTTTATTTGGTCAGTGTGTATAGAAATAAATGATTTAATTTAACCAACAGAGCTCGAAAATTTAATTTTCTGGTCCAAGATCTTTAACGAGGGCAGAGTGGAAATACATATTATTTAAATATCTTGGAAAGAAAACATATCGCAGTGCGTAGAGAAATCCAGTGCTGCCCACAGCAGACCTTTTCTTCTCTATTTCATCATCATTTTAATCACAAAATTCAACAAAATTGTTAAAACCAATTTACTTTGTAAAAAACAAACTTTTACAATTATACTTATCATAAATCCCCGCAGTCGCGTCTCCCAACTTCACAAGCATATTCTATTTTAACACAATGTACCTCATAAGAAATTCATGAAATATTTTGCAATTTCATGAATTTAATTTATTTCCAGTAAGGAGGCAAAGAAAATACCCTGGAATATAAAATATACTAAATATGTAGTTTATTATCCTATCCCGTCAAAAAGTATAACTCAACAAAAAGGAAGAAAATTTCTGTATACCAAAGTTTTCCAAAATGCATTTTACTTTTCCAGTATATGCCGAAATATGTATTTATGTTTGAAAATTCGGCATATTAAAGCTTTCTCCTCACTCCTTTTTTTTACTTTTCTATTTTTCCCCTTTTGTACGTTATCCAACACATTATATGAAACAGTATTGTGACAGGATCAGAATGGCAACGTTTTCCTATCTGTGCTAAATCTCTGAAAGCTATATCTAGCTATAGGCACCATGTCTCTGGAAGCTAGAGGCATATATCTCTATATATCTCAGGAAGAAAATTTAAACATGTAAATGTTTTATATGTTTATTTCAGTCGATAAGTGTCAATCAGTTAATTTTCAGCTAAATCAACTTAGATATGTATATCAATTTTAGAACGTTTGCTTTTAAAAACAAAAAATGAAAAAATATTAATAAATATTTATTTAAATACTGCTAATGAGTAAATATTTTATTAATACGTTCTTATTTAAAATTTACTTTTGTCATTTCGAAAACACGGAAGCACAAAGGTAGATTTGTGAAAGATTAATTATAAGACAGTACAACAAAAGCAATTTTATATATTGCTACTATTATCAAACACATTGTTATAAGAGCTTTTCATTAGAAAATGACAATGGAATTGAGTAAAATTTACCATAAGCTGTTCTAGAAACATTTGAACATTTAATTTACTCACTTTTAGCGCAAAATCTCTAGAAATACTTGCGTGATTAGAAAGAAATTGGAGTGTGATTGTTTTAAATGATTTCACTCAATTTCATTCTATTTCTTGAAATGCAAATTCAGTTTACTTACCGAAATTTTTATTACAAGAAGCCAATTGAATTTTTTTTTACTGTTTCACACAAAATAAATAAAATCAGCATATAGCAAAACTCGTGTATTGAACTCATCACATTTTTTCATTTTCATAATTCTGATCCCTAATTGTTCCAGAATAAACAATGGTATTAGATTGCCATCATGGATTACACTCTGATCAAGCTTTGAAACTCTTCTTTTGATCAACAAGTATTTTTACTGCTGAACTATTGTGGGTTATAAGCTAATGTTACATAAGTTTTCACAACATTTTGAGTTCCTTATTCACAAGACTTTTTTCTGGGCGCGCTAGCCCAGTGGTTAGCGCAAGGGAATTGCACTCGGTAGGCCCAAGTTCGATTCCCGCCACTGCCAAAACTGCCGCCGGGTTCACGCGGAGTACGATCACGTTTAACATGTGGGTCCGTAAGTCCTTCCGAGAGGTTGGTGGTAGGGGAAGGAGGGTACGGTCCCTGTGGATGCCTCCCCCACTGGGTTCTGGTCTAAATAGGGTGGCACTTCCCGGCTGTCCAAACAGTTACCTTACACCTTTCTGGTAGGTCGGACGGTCTGGGTGTCAACAACAACAACAAGACTTTTTTCTAAATTCTTAAACCCGCAGTTTAGTAGCTATGATGCTGACCACACAATCCAGTCGAGTCCAAGATCGATAGTTCCATCCTCTGCTCAGTCGATGCAGGAAGGCGCCTCGAGTTAGTTTACTCAGTTTTCCAAGCGCACAAACATATATTTAACGCCCGCTTTTTTACGTATAATTTCATATTTCCTTTGCACTAGAAAGATGGGCGGACAAACTAGGATATCATGGCTACTAAACTGTGGATATGGAAATTGAATCTCATGTGAAAGTGTGACCTATTCTTACCATTACTGTTCCCAAATGTAAAGAGATAGAGTGATGATGCATATAGTGTTAGATAGAAAATAGAACTCCGCATCAGAAGATATATGAGCAGTTCTAGCTTTTCCGCTTTAATTATGAGGGGCAAACTTGAGAATTGAATGTCATAAAAACAAATCAAGGGGCTACAATAGCAACTGCACCGCAATCTGCAACGTAGAACTATGCCAACTGTCACTATCCCATTAGCTTTACATCAGTGGAGGACAGTTAACGTAGTTCTACGTTGTTAGTTTCAGCACAGTTGTTACGGGGGCTCCTTGATTTTGTAAGCATAAGTTTTAAGCACGGTCTCCAACCCGTGGTGAGGTAGACGCGCTAATTCGATGCGAGCAAAGTTATGACATTTTAAAGTCATTGAAAGTTACATAAATATTGCGCTTGTTTACTTATCAAAAGATAAATCTGGCACACAAAATCTCATAAAATGTATGAATAAAAGTTGAAAAAGTTAAGTAGTGAATGTTTGGTAGTTCGATTTGGTAGTTTTATTATGGGCTGGTGAAATCAATGCAATGTTCATTTTAGATGATTGGAGCATGCAAAGTTGGCATCATTTTTACACTTACTCTTAAAAATCATCACACCCCTGTTTCGCAGGTTCTGAAAGCCTCACCCATTTTAACACAATCTTCCTCATACGAAATTCATGGAATATTTTGATATTTCAGGAATTCAATTTATTTCCAGTGAGCAAGAATATAAAAATCCCTGAAATATGGAAAAGATAAAAAATATTTTATTATCCTTTTCGGTTAAAAAGGAGAAATTTTTTTTTTTATAAATTTGACGATGTTTCTGTGTATCATGTCGATTTCGACATCCCATTGGTATACGTAATTTATCATAACAAACCCTTCTACGTTGTTTTAGAATTCACCATATTCTATTGTTTAAACAGTATGCAAATTACGTAAAACAAGAACTATTAAAAGTAAATTTTTAAATAGCAGTATTTTTATTGTACTGATGCAATTTATGCAAAACTTTTCAAAAATTTTATGTGACTGTTTTATAAATATTCATTTAAGCTGATGTTAACGTGTTAACAAATGTCAACACGTTGTTATCTGTTAATGTTACCACACGTTAACGGACACGTTAACACGTTAACAAATGTTAATATGTTAACACATGTTAATGGGATGTTAACAAAGTGCATAGCAGATTGCTGTGGCAAAAAATCTTGTAAGCAAAATTAAGAACTGTAATGTTTCTGGAAGAAAAACTTTGGCAAATTAAAAGCTATAAAATTAATCAAATAAAACAACCATAAAAATAAAATTAAATGTAACTGATTAAACAGTTTATAACATCTGTTAAAAAAAGATCTTTAAAAAATATCATTAAGAATCTTAGTAAAATAACGTAACATGTATACATGTAAAAGCGGCTACCAATTGCTGAAGCAAATTATCCTATTTTATAAGACCACAAATAAGGGAGACAGTAATCTTATCCGGTAAAGTAGAAAATTGTCAGCAAAATTACTGCAGCATTTAAGGAAAGAAACCTTCGATAAATTGAAATCTATAAAAATTAATCAAATAATGCAAACAATAATATAAAAAATTTTACTGTAAACATAACACATCCTTCACTACATAACGCGCAATATCTTTAACACTTTCATATAAATATAACAAGATCTACACACAATAGTTTGGCAGTTTAAGTGTGCATAAAAACATATCGCTTCTCTTGATGATAATATATAAAAAAATTTTGAAGTACAAAATTAGCTCATATTTTATGCAATTATACCATGCAAATTTGAAATCTAACTAGTATTCTGCTAGTCTAAAGATTGTAGTCCATATATAAAAAGATTTTAAACATTATAAAATTAATATTTTACATTATTATATGAAAACGATGGTTTGTGTTCCAATCGTTAGATTTTGAAAATTCAAAATACGAATTTTAATTGTATTATTTATATACCAATCTATTTTCTTTTTGGGATACCGTGAGTCAGTAATATATTTAACTTTTCGCAATGTTATTTGAAAAGGCGAATTCCTATGACAACAATCAGGCAACAATGTTATTAACATGGAATTAACATCATGGAAATTGAAATTAGTCGTTTTCATAAATTTTGCTGGAAAAACAAGATGTTTTATACGAACTCATGTTCAAAATCCACATAAAAATGAATCTGATATCTAAATAGCATTCTGTTAAGTAAATGACAATTCGAAAATTGTTTAGCGTCATAATAAAACCATTTTGACTTACTCTATTAGATCATGACTTTCATGGTGTTGCATTATCTTATATATATAATGTTTTCTAACGTGAATGGAATCAGCTAAATTCATAAGAATTGTGTAAATACGTTTGGTTTAGTGAATACTTTATGGAAATTAGACATATATGACTATTACTACTATAATTTTAATAATTTTGCATTTATTACTTTCCTTATATACATAATGTATATGAAAAGTATTGTGACGGGGTCGAAAATTCGAATTCGAGTTTTCGACGGGAGAGCACGTTTCAAGCATCCCTGATCACGAATGAAACATTTTTGAAGTGATGTCTGTGTGTGTGTGTGTGTGTGTGCGTGTGAAAGTATGTGTGTGTGTGTGTGTGCGTGTGAAAGCATGTGTGTGTGTGTGAAAGTATGTGTGTGTGTGTGAAAATATGTGTGCGTGTGTGAAAGCATGTGTGTGTGCGTGTGTGTGTGTGCCAGTGAGACTGTGGAGACGATAACTCACGAACGAATGGACCGATTCGAACAAAATTTGGTACAAAGATCACAATCTGTAAACCCTGGAAGCCTATTGTTTTTATACGCAATCGACTGTTCATAACCCCCCTAAATCTTCGAGTGAAATTTTGAAAAAATCGTCAAAAAATCAAAACCGCTAATAAAGTTACGCAAATAGACATTTCTTATGTAATTTTTCATTAGAAAACGATTGACATAAATTTTAAAATGCTAACATAAACCATTCTCGAGATATTGCACATTTTTCAAAAAAATTATCAAAAGGCTATATAAAATAAAAAAAAAATATTTCCTATTGAGAAACATGTTCACTTTTCATATGTAATACCATGCGATAAATTTGGTGACCTCATTCTCGCGGATCTAGATCGTTCCATTCATGAAAAAAGGTACTTTGAGTAATACTTTTGTATTTGAACGCCAATACTCATTTATCTGCTGTAAGAATAACTTACTTCTCCGTCCATAACGCTTGGCGAGATTTTGGCGACGAATTTGGTGGAATGTCACCAACTTGACGACATTTTTAATTGCTGCCAAATTAACAAAAATCTCGCCAAATTGATAAAAATGACGCTAAATCAATGAAAATGACGACTAATTGAAGAAAATTCGATATCTTGGAAAGAATATAAGTATCTACTATAAGGATAACATTTCTTTTAACTGTAAAAGTAGTAAATTCATTGCTTTATATAAGGAAAGTCATGTGTTGCCCACATCAGATTTTTTTGTAAATATATTTGAAAAATGTTATTTTTTTTTAAAAACGATTTAGCATACCGTTCTAAAGCATATGTTATTCGTCTTCTAATGAAAAGTTACGTATCAAATGATTATTTATTAAATATTTCTGAATGTTTACATTTTATTATTAAAAAAAAAATCATTCAGAAATTTGGGATCTTTCGAACGTTCATTTGAGTTTAAAATATGTTTCTGTATTTACTGATTCTCATAATCGCACCAAATTTCTATCAAAATGCATCTTTCAGTCGTGAGACATCGTGTCTGTACACACACACACACACACACTCACTGCAGAGCCTCCTTTGACGATAGGAGCATGCAATTCCATCCCAGTAGTTCAACTGTAGAACATCGGCTGGCCAGTACGAAGATCCGTGGTTCGATTTCAGGTTGACGCAGCAAGGCCCTTTACAATGGCAACCGAACAAACCAACCCTGCGGATTAGCGCAAAGATTTAGGAGGTCTCAAAATGACCTTAGTATGTCTACCACGGATTCAATGGATTCTGTGATATTGATCGCCGATTTCAAATTGGAAGGACAACGACCACACAGAAAGCTGATTGGGAGAATAAAAATAGCAACAGGAGGCTCACCTGGGGTAAAAATAGCAGAAAGTGGTCAGTCAGATTGCCAGTTGCAAACCAATCTGACATTAAAATCCACTTCGACGACAAGAGTTTGCAATTCTGTCCCAGTAGCTCAAGAATAGAGCGTTGACTGGCCAATATGAAGATCGCGGTTCGATTCCTTTTTGAGGCAGCAAGGTTCTTTACAACACACACACACACGATCGCACCAGCACAATAACACATACATATGAACATACATATACACGCACACATACACACAGACATCACTTCAAAAACATTCGATTTGACCTTAGAGATACTTAAAATAAGGAATTCTGCTGAAACCTGCAATCTGAGTTTTAAACACCGTCACAAGAATTTCCTTACAATATATTATACTATATATGTAGTGAATTTAATAAATTTGAGCGATCTATAACCTTTCATATTTATGTGTTTTTTTCTTACACTGACTTAGTCCTCTGGAACTCTTCTTATTTTTGACTTCCGAAGATAAGATAAATATTATTTTATTACGATATGGAACTGTTGGATTTGCTCTCTGCCTAAATCCATGTTATATTTTTATGGCTTCTTTATTTATTATTATAGCATTGTGAATAAATTTACTGCTTTAAGTCTGTTGTACTTCAAGTACAGGCAAAATAAAACTCACATAATCTTCAACTACTGACAAAATCTATAATTTAAAATATTTACAGATTTATTTGCTTTAATTACATTTTACTTAAACAGTACTAAAATGTTCAATTAAATTTTCGTGAGTGTTACTAGTAAAACTCCGATCGAAGATATTTCTTTTGTGCTAAAGTTTAAACTATTCTAGTAAAAGAAAATTTAAGAGAAAATTGCCTTAACTATTACTTTTTATAAAATATTTTCGTACTTATTACTTTTACTATTCTACAGCTTTTGATTTAAAACAATTATTTTCGCAAGATAAAAATTTTCACCACGGAGTAGTTTTGGATTTTTTCTTATATATGTGACTTTTAAATAAACGTTTTGGATAAGCAGATATTTAATATAATGGCTTAAAATTAGTACAGATGTTTCATATAAAGATTTAAATCTATAATGGAATACAAAAAATACGGCATAATGTTTTCCATCACGTAAGTAATTTACTCTGTATGGTATTTACAATGTATGGTATATATTTTGGTATCACCAAGTCAGATAACAAATTATAGACACAGCTGCCTTATACGTTTAGAGATTATGTATAAATATGATGTGATGATAATTATGCGCTATTTTCAGATGCTGCAGCAATAAGCGAATATTTCGTAACCAAATATGAATCAAAGCGACAGTTCGAGGGCAATAAAATATAAATTGCTTCGAAAAATTCATCCAGACATCGAGATGACGATTTTGACGTTAAACTTAACTAGTATTTATACTGCTACGAAAAAGATGTACCACAGTGTGATCCTAGCTGTAAAATACCACAGCAAGCGGTTACGTCCCAATATCTTGAAAGCCAATAAAGACAAGACTGTGGACATATATATCTTCAGGATGTCGCGGATATGATAAGTATTCGCGATTCGAGGCAAATTAACAATGTTTATATTCATTAGTTCCTCATTTTAATAAAATTGTCCATACCTGTGACTATTTAACAATTAGTTTCTTCGGAAGTCCAATTTGCATCATTTGGACTATTGGATCGAAATTCGCCTCTTTGGCTGAATATATCTTAACAATCTCCACATCCATCACTTCCGTGACAGTTAAGAACCTAAAGATACATGCTATGTAGTTTTATTGCAGCACATTCTAAATTGAAAGAAGATTAATTTATCAAATATGAGTATGAATAACTTTGTTCTTTTCTTTAAGTTGTTACTATGGTTAATCCTTTTCAGGATATTTCAGATCTTGGATTGGTTCCTGACTGTATAAAGTTAGGTAGGATATAAGGTATGAATATTTTATAGAATTTTCAAATTCACAGATACAGTGTATTCAATCAAGAACCACTTCAATGCTTTCATCTAATTTGCAGTGATCATAAAGTTTGTAACATGTTGTGTCACAATAACCAACAAAATTTTAAATATACAACCCATAATCATATGGACCAATATATTTACTTCCCCACCCCCATCCTAGGGAAAATATTTGAAAAAAAAAGCATGCATAATAGATTAATTTTCTAACTAGAATCCATTAAAATATTATCCAACATTCCAATTGATTTCAAAAAAAATAAAATGAATGTCCAAGCTAGAAACTAATATCTTTCTCAACCATGGTTAAATAGGAGAAAAATATGGAATACATAGCCCTCATCTCAATTGATATTCCAAAAGCATTTAACAATTCACGCCCTAGAATTATTGCCCGTTAGAATGCTTTTTAAAAGCCTAAATAAAAATAATATACCATACAAAATTTATTACATGATTTTCTTCTTCTTTGAAAATAGATTTATTATTTTTATGATGGTGCAAATATATGAAATTAATTATCAAATCTTTCAAGAATGTCTTCAAGGATCATGATTTGGTCAACAACTCCAGATCATTCTTTCAGACGATATTCCGAGATCAGACATAAATAACAATAATTTTAAATAAATATCATACTCAAATGACTTTCTATTTATAACTGCAAGAATGTTTAGATGACAACTTGAATCAAATTCAACAATTTCACTGCGAATTTTTAATAACTGGACAATATAAAAACATATCTCAAAATTTCAACAACAAAACAGAAGCATTTTAATTTTAGGAAAACCAAAACTTCTTCAAAGAGTAAACACAATGCATAAAGTTAGACAATGGAAGCATCACAATTTCTAATGCAATTAAATATTTAAAACAAAATATTTTTAATAAATTTAATTGGAAAGAGCATGTTTTATATTTTAAAAATGGAATATTAGAAATTTATTATTATTATATTAGAAGATTCGCCCCAATTTCTTGGGGAATTAAAACCTTACTACTAAAAGATTGGAATAAGATTTTTTACTGAAAAGTAATTACTTATGGGATCTAAATCTCGGAATATAATCTCAACATCAATAAAATTAATAAAATATAATATATCCAAAGATATTATCATTCAGTAATTTGTAGAGGATATAAAAGTGCATCCAAGGAAGCAATACACATAATTACTGACAATCTTCCAATTAAATGTAAAATAAAAGAAGAAATAACCAAGCAGAAATTTCTCTTCATTAAAAAGCAATCTGTCAAATTCCAAACTAACGGAATTTCAACTCTAAAATATGATTTGAAAATAAAAAATATGGTGCTTTCACTCATCAATTAATTTTAAAACTTTTTTTTCAACTTAAAACTTCAAAACAAATGTCAAATCTTTTACAGACCTTTTTTAAACACCAAATGGTGCAGGCTTTGTCATCTGAATTTTTGAAAATAACAATATTCTAATAGTCAAGAAAACAAAATGCTATAGTATATTTCAAGCAGAGTTTTATATATATATATATATATATATATATATATATATATATATATATATATATATATATATATATATATATATATATATATATATATATATACATATATATATATATATATATATATATATATATATATATATATATATATATATATATATATATATATATATTTAAATATATATATATATATATTTAAATATATATATATATATATATATATATATATATATATAAATATATATAAATAAAATTATAACATGAAATTCCAATGATAGAGTAGAGAGTAGTTATAACTCATAAAACCTTAGCTTAAAAAATGCTAACAACATAAAAAAGTTCACTTTTGCTGTAAATGTTTACAGCAAGAGTGAACACCAAGAGTTTACAGCAAGAGTGACTGACACAAAGCAGAAATGCATCACAGGCAAATAATATCTACCTCTTATCTTTAATGGATCTTTGGATGGAAAATATTTTGAACACGCTTTGTAATCTTTGTGTAAATTTATTATTTCTACACAGTATAGATATTTTTGTACCAATAAATAGCAAAATTATTATTTTTTTATGTAATCACTGTTTTCCTCTGTAAATTGTGTATGACCCCTGAAAGGCGATCTACAGACGTGGTTTTTCCATTCTGAGAACCCATGTCGATGCATCGAAAAGTGGTTTAAGTCAGCATTTTTGTCTTTTCATATCTCTGGGACTTTTAATGATAAAATGCTGAAATTTTGTACATCACATTATTATTGTATGGGTCACATTTTACTAATTAGAAATGTTTTGTACGGGTGCTATAAAAATTTAAATTTTATATTTCTTAAAATTTAATTCTCTTGAAAATTTTAATCGATTTGATAAAATTCTGTATCTTTTTTTACGCAACTTTGTAATTTACTATATATGTCTATGACCAATATTTAAGGAATAAAAGCCTAGGTAAATGTTTTGGGACACCCTGTATATATATATATATATATATAGGGTGTCCCAAATGCGTCGTTAAAGTAGACTCTGCAGTGTGTGTGTGTGTGTGTGTGTGTGTGTACAGACACGATGTCTCACGACTGATTGTTGCGTTTTGACAGAAATTTGGTGCGATTATGACAAACAGTAAATACTGATCTATATTTTAAACTCAATCGAACGTTCGAAAGAACTCTCCAAATTGCTGAATGTGTTTTTTTAATAATAAAATATAAACATTCTGAAATATTTAATAAATATTCATTTGATACGTAACTTTTCATTAGAAGACGAATGCCATATACTTTAAAACGCTGTGCTAAACCGTTTAAAAAAAATTAATATTTTCAAATAGATTTACAAAATAAATGCAAAAAATTAAAATAGTAGTAATAATAGTTATATATATTACTTTTCATAAAGTATTAACTAAAGCAAACGTATGTACACAATTCTTGGGAATTTAGCTGATTCCATTCACATTAGAAAACAATTTATATATATATATATATATATATATATATATATATATATATATATATATATATATATATATACATATATATATATATATATATATATATAATGCTACAAGATCATTAAAAAAACCCTCATATCTGTATCTTTAAAATTGAGCGAGTTATATTTAATTGAAAACTAACATTGTGAATGGTGACCATATATCAATAGAAATGTAAATTTCTGACATATGACAAAGAAGATAAAACTGGATGATAATACATAGGATACCCAACCGCATAGTGAGTACCACTGCTTTATATGACTCTGTCTGTGTAATGCTTTATTTAGATGCATTTGTGATAAAAATTTTTGACACATATTAACGTATTTTTGCTCTAAACAATTTTCATTGGCAATTTTTTTATGATCCCTACTTTCAGTGATGCAACAGCCTTTCACATGGTACAGAAAAGTGGCATAAGTGAGATGTTTTCCTTTATCATAATTCATAATTACGTAATTCAGTTGGTTTTTAAGTTACAGATGTGCGTTTTTTTTAATGATCTTGTTGAATTAAAAATAAAAATTTTCTGAATAACCAAATTTGTCCTGAATAACCAAATTCTGAATCAAATGCAGAATAACTAAATTAAATAGTGTAACTTTTTGAAAATTAATGGGAGGTCTATTTCATGAACGTGGTATTATTTCCTACCTTACTTCCACCATTTTTGCCCACATATCTCTACATTGCCCACATATCTCTAACAAATAAAGAATTAAAGCGCGTTTCAATCTTTTTGGGACACCCTGTATATATATATATATGTATATATATATATATATATATATATATATATATATATATATATATATATATATATATATATATATATATATATATATATATATATATATATATATTAATACATATGTAAAAGAACGCCAAAATATTACTACTACAACCACCTTGCGAAACACCCGATACATGTAAATATAATTTCCATGAAAATATAGTTTCCGTGAATAACCTCCTTGAAAAATATAGTTATTAAATAATACAAAGTGCAGAAGCTTAGAAAATATTTCGATTTAGCATGATGGGCATTTTTGGCAGCGTATGCATTATAAAGAGATAAGATGATATTATAAATAACTTGAATATTATTATTATTAAAGAGATGTTTAAAATCAAAGGTTTGGAAGCCACAGATTCTGTCAATGAAATGTAATTTGCCAATTAGTTCTAAACTGTAATTTAAAACAAAATAATTAGATTGAGAGTATCGAAGACTGTCATTTAGTTCTTTCAAGTAATTGAGTAATAATTTACTAGTGGAAATAGAAATAGATGATGTGGGCAGCACATGACTTTCCCTGCAGACTTATATTCACGTTCTCTTTATTTTTATTACATTTAATTTACTTTTAATTCAATTTTCGTTCTCATTTGATAACTGGACTTCTTTTCAAAGGTGGCGTAGAAAAAATACGAAAAAACTAAAATATCTCGAGAACGGCTAGTCCTAGTGTAATGGGGTTGGTCTTATTCTTTTCTTCGTTAAAAATTACGTATTAAACAAGCATTTTATGGATATATTTGAGCATACGTAGTTTTTTATTTTTTATTTTGGCGATTTTTGCGGGCCATTTTGCAAAAAAAGGCAGGTTTTCTTTTTCGAAATCATACTAAAATCTAATCAGCAGCAGAGTGTCCCACAAGTGACTCACCTTCCGAATTTTTTGGAATTCCGTCCATTAGTTTTTTAGCTAGATTGCTTACAAGATTTTGCGGGCCATTTCGCAAAAAAAGGCGGGTTCTTTTATCTCAAATCGTACCCAAAACTAATCAGCACCAGATTCGCCCACAAGTGACTTACCTACCAAATTTTATGAAATTCGGTCAATTACTTTTTTAGTTAGAGTGGATACAAAATCTGCACAGACAGACACGCAGATACATTGACAGACAGACACACAGACACACAGACAGACAGACACACAGACACACACACAGACGTCACGCAAAAATAGTTTTTTCGTATTCTAGAGGTCTCGAAACGTGTAGATCCGTCGAAAACTCGAGTTGCGATTTTCGACATGATTCAATACTTTCCCTATACATTACCATGTATTGCAGGGAAAGTAATAAGTATTATGTCCGCTAGTGACAGTTCTAAATTTAATGAGAATCTTATGAAATATGGGTATTAAAACTAAATAGAAAAATCTGATGTGGGCAGCACATGACTTTCCCTGCAGACTTATATTCACGTTCTCTTTATTTTATTACATTTAATTCACTTTTAATTAAATTTTCGTTCTCATTTGATAACTGAATTTCTTTTCAAACGTGGCGTAGAGAAAATACGAAAAAACTAAAATATCTCGAGAATGACTAGTTTTAGAGCAATGGGGTTGGTCTTATTCTTTTCTTCGTTAAAAGTTGCGTATTAAACAGGAATTTCAAGGATATATTTGAGCATACGCAGTTTTTTATTTTAGATTTTGATGATTTTTGCGGGCTTTTTTGCGAAACAGGCAGGTTATTTTTTTCCGAATCTTACCAAAATCTAATCAGCACCATAGTGTCCTATAAATGATTTATCTACCAAATTTTGTGGAATTCGGTCCATTAGTTTTTTAGCTAGAGTTGTTACAAACTTTTGCGGGCCATTTCGCAAAAAAAAGGCGGGTTCTTTTATCTCGAATCGCACCCAAAACTAATCAGCACCAAACTCGCCCATAAGTGACCTACCTACCAAATTTTGTGAAATTCGGTCTATTAGTTCTTTAGTTAGAGTGGATACAAAATCTGCACAGACAGACACACAGACACACACACAGACGTCACGCTAAAAATAGTTTTTTCGTATTCCAGAGGTCTCGAAGCGTGTTGATCCGTCGAAAACTCGAGTTGCGATTTTCGGCATGATTCCAATACTTTCCCTATGCATTACCATGTATTCCAGGGAAAGTAAAAATCTGATGTGGGCAGCACGTGACTTTCCCTGCAGACTTATATCCACGATCGCTTTATTTTAATTAAATTTAATTCCCTTTTAATTCAATCTTCGTTCTCGTTTGGTAACTGGACTTATTTTCAAAGGTGGCGTAGAAAAAATACGAAAAAACTAAAATATTTCGAGAAAGGCTAGCCCTAGTGTAATGGGGTTGGTCTTATTCCTTTCTTCGTTAAAAATTACGTATAAAACAAGAATTTAATGGATATATTTCAGCATACATAGTTTTTTATTTTAGATTCTGTCGATTTTTGCGGGCCATTTTGCAAAAAAAGGCAGGTTACTTTTTTGCGAATCGTACCAAAATCTTATCATAACCAGGGTGACCCACAGGTGACTTATCTACCAAATTTTGTGAAATTCGGTCAATTAGTTTTTTAGTTAGAGTGGATACAATATCTGCACAGACAGACACACAGACAGACAGACAGACGCACAGACTGACAGACAGACACACAGACACACAGACACACACACAGACGTCACGCTAAAAATGGTTTTTTCGTATTCTATAGGTCTTGAAACGTGTAGATCCGTCGAAAACTCGAGTTGCGATTTTCGACATGATTCCAATACTTTCCCTATACATTACCATGTATTGCAGGGAAAGTAAAAATGTATTAAATTTTGAGTGTTATTGTACATCGCTATAAATATGAATTTTTAGTTTCATACTATTAAGTGAATGTGAGTCTATTTTGAAAATTTTATTATTCTCTAAATATGCGATTGAAAATTGTATATAAAATTGTTTACAAATAATTGCATAATTGTTGGAGGCATTATCTACATAAATGGTAACAAAAGATATTTGTAAATTTTTAATACAGGTTTCTAATTTACCAAAATACATTTGATTTGGAAATTTTATACTATTAATATAATTTTAAAAGACTTTTAAGATATGATATTTCCACATGTTAAAAACTTCTAATGGCTGTGAATATTTGCATGCTGTTTTATAAATATATTTATTTAGGTCTAAGTTAATAGATTTTAAGATATAGGAGGGTTTACTACAAAGTGGTAGCCGAATTTAGTATCGAATATCATAGCTGCTTTTCAGGATTGATTATGGACAATATTTAAATCTCCGGTGACGAAATGGCCTAGAGTTGGATTAATATATTCTTCAAATTTTTCGTTTGAAAGCACAATTATTTACAACAGCATCTACTTCACTGAAAAATGAGAGAGCATGTGTATACTTAACA